>CAUYON010064418.1:0-13809 GCA_963573935.1 Arctocebus calabarensis | reverse complement strand
GTTTGCAATCCAAATTCTGAATTCAATTTCTGACATTTCAGCCATCTGTTTATGCATAGGATCCTCACTTGTGTCCACCAGATTATTCCTTGGGGGGAGGTTGACCTTGTCTGGTTGTTCATGTTTTCAGGGCTTTTCCTTTGATTCCGCCGCATGATTAATTTTACACCATTTGGCTAGATGAGTAGATAAGGACAATTTGGGCTGGGAGTTCTAGGAGTAGTGATTGACCAGTCCTTTTCTTAAAAGCTTGGACTGGTGTCTGTACCTTTTCCCCTAGAGTTTTGCCAAGGACTCGTAGACAGCTACTGCTTGCAAAACTGGAGACCTTCTTGGTTTGGTGGGGTTATGTGGGTCTGTTTCATTTTCAGCTGGTCTTTGTCTTACCCTAGAGAATCTGTTACTCTGGATTGAAATCTGAGCTGTGAAGGAATAGCAGAGTTAAGTTGCCACACCCCCTCTCCCAAGGCAACAATTGAAAAAGCCAAATCAAACCTTCCCACTACCACACACCCATGGTACCACTTTAGAAAGACCTTGGGTGATTAACCCAGCGGAAGAGGTCTCAATCAATTGTCCTAGCCAGCACTGATCTCAAATGGAAGAGTTAAAAAAGTCTCTGGCAACTAGATAGCACGGATCTGCTGGAAGCTCTTGTATAATTCACTTCGATGCTCTGTGAGCTCAGGAGGGCACACCCTCCCAGCAAGTAAATTAGTCTGGGAAGGTTGATGCCTCCTTCCCAAACTTGCCCCTTTGTCACACCCAGTTGGTGGTAACAGTTGTGATCCAGTTTCCTCCAATGAGCAGATGCTCCAGAGGTTTTCACCTGCCTGGGTCACAGTGAGGTCTGTGGCTCCACAAACAGTCCACTACTCCCTGTCACTGTTTGGCAGGGGGAGGTGAGGCCTGACAACCTGGGAACTTAACAGGGGCTGGGGCGATTCACTCAGTTCCAGCCCTGTCCCTGATTGATTTTGCTGCTGGAATAGAACAAGTTTGCAGAATTTATTTCTGTCAAGGCTATTTTCCCTGATCAGACTGGGGCTGCAAATGGGTTTTACTCAGACAGCCCTTTGTCTCAGCTTTCATCCCCTGAGGGCCAGGTTAAGCAAGGCAGCCCCTCTGCAAGTATTCTAATCCCTGCACTTTGTCGGGCGGTACCACCTCAGGCAAATCCTTCACGTGCCTTGGTTGCCGTCTGTTCTGCCAGCACCGGAGAAGCTGCCTGCCTCCCCTGGCCACCCAGAAGACTGGGAGTGTCTCCTAAAAACATCCCCAGGGGTGCAACTCTCCTGGTACTGTTCCTGGAGCTGGTTGCTGGAACTGGCTGCCGTTTCATGCCTCAGGTGACCTTCCCACCAGCCAGGTCTCTTGGCTCCTTCCCCTCTCACCACTCTGAGCCGGAAAACCAGCACAGTTCAACAACAGTCTGTGCCCATCCACACCCCTCAGAAAAGTCTCCAAGAATCTGGACTATGTGGGGAACAGGCCTCCAGACCTTGGGGTGAGAGTGGAGGGGAACACCAGGAACACCAGCTTGCAGGTAGAGAGTATATAGTTTTATGCCTGGCTGGAGAGTGCTGCAGCACCCTAGTAGGTGAAGGAGGTCTGGTTTTTAGAGGGTCTCTCCTGTGGGGTAGAGTGGGAGGACATCCGAACTCTGCTCGCTTGTTTGTATAAAGGTATGGAGTATACTGCAAACCTCTCTCATGCGGGAGGCGACTCCCGTCCGCTTGGTGATGTGCTCTGTACCTTTTTGTTTGTGTCCTCAGGGTCTCAGTTCGCCCCAGCAGGGTTGATGTGTGCTCTTTGACCTTTTCTTTTGGCTCAGATCCAAACCATCAGCTTTCTTGCCAAGTTTCTGTCCTTTGACTCTCCTTCTGGACGGGAACCTCTGCTGAAAGCTGGCTACAGATCACCATCTTGGCTCCTCCCCGCCCCTACAGTCAGTTTTTAACTTATATCACTCACTTTAACAGCTTTCTATGTTTATGCCCACAAAATACACATGCCCATTGTCATTTTTAATCAAGGCATTGGCTTACACTGCATCATTTAATTAGACCTCTTGTAGGACACACAGAGGCTTTTCATTATTTTTGTTATTGCAAATGAAGTGGAAGCATTTAACTTTCATCCTTAAATACTAAACAACTAATTGTTGGATCATAGGTTCTACATATTTTTAAGGCTTTGCATATATTTTTCCTGATTTCCTTTAACATAGTTTGCACTAATTTATATACCTATATAGAATACATTTTTCTTGACTTCCTCTAAAATATGTTATGTTGATGCATTTTTCTGGCTTTCCTTTAAAATATTTTGTACTAGTTTATATACTCATATAGAATAAATAAGAAGTCTGATAATAAGAATAATATGTCTCTATAATAGAGATTGTTATGTTCTTGTTTTCTTACATAATGTGATAAGTGATAAATGGTAAATTATTATTGCTTTAATATGAATTTATTTTGATACTTTTCTTATTCATTTGTCTTTAGCTTTTTCTTTTTTTATGAACTATGAATAGGAATTTCCAAGTTTTCAATTTGTACTATAATCTTTCTAATCCGTTTATAAGAACTTTTTATGTGTTAGTAATATTACTAACTAGCATAGAATTTATAATTTATGTATTTTCTTAAGTTTGTGGTTCACCTTAAACTTTGTAGGGTTTTTTGACAGATATTTTATTTTTTATATGACCAGGTCTATTAATTTTTCATTTTTGGCTTGACTTTAGGTTTTCCTTAACACAGAGAGACATATATACCATTTGACTTTATTTCACTCTGAGACTTTTACCTTTCTACTTTTTACATTTATCTCTTTAATCCATTTGGAATTTAATCAGTCTTCAGGTGCAAGGTAAGAATCTAAATTTATAGATCACAGCGTAGTTAGCAAACTTTCTCCCCTTGTTTTTTCACAAATATTTGAGGCGTTAAATTTATACAAGTATAAATTTATTTTATATTAGAGAGAGGGAAGAGAGTTGGGGGAAAGAAAGAGAGAAAAGAGTAGAGAGTAGGGAGTGGAAGAGGGTCAGATTTGGGGGCAGAGAGAGAAAAGGCATGGCATTACAAAGAAATAAAGGAAGAATTTTACATGTATTTGAAAGGCCACATTTATCATGTAGTAAATTCTTATTAGTTTTATGATTTGTATATTGACTTCTATTAACATTTGTATTTCATTTCTGTCTATCTGGCATTAGTGTCTCAGCCCTCTGATCATTTTTTCTTTATAATACACTGTGGTATCTGATAAATGATACTCAGTCCATTATTATATACTTCCAGTTTTTATTTCTTGCTTTCAGAAATAGGGCTGATAAAATTATCCATCCTGATTTAGAAATAATTAATAAAGCCTAGAGTCTTAATATGAACTCAAAATATCTTTCATATTTTCTGGCATGAGGAATATTCTGGCTACAAAGCAATTTCTTGGGCTCTCTGTTGTCACCATGTGTAGCCCACACATTTTTACAAGGCTATCCATGTTGTAAAAATTAGATGAGATAATATAATTGAAACAGAATACAAAAAGTAACAAGGACTTAATTATTATTCAAATTTTGGCCCTAAAATCTCAAAGGGATTTTACATCAGAAAGACCTAATTTTGCATATATGCCATAGACATAGAGTTGCTATTCTTTTTTCTTCAGAAGCAGAAATGGGAATAAGGAATATAATAATAACAATCTACCAATGTAAAATGTTGACATGCTCTAAACTTTTTACATATATAATCTGTTATTTTTATTTCCAAATTTTAAGGTAGTACAAATATTTTTCTTGTATGGGTAGTTTTTATGATGCTTTGCCATGGATATGAGTGACTATCACCAGAATAGTGGTCATTGTGCTTACAAAGTTGATTTTTATCCCTCCTCTCCTCCTTCTTCTTTCTTGATTTCCAGTGATTTTTGTTTTTTGGCTGTTCCAATGTATGTCCATCAATTAGTTCTAAATTATTAGAGTGTTCACGTGCTTCTTTTTCCATTCTTTAGCTACTACTTTACTTAGGATAATGGTCTGTAGTTCCACCCAGATTGCTGCAAAAGATATTATCAATTGATGGGCACATAGGGTGATTCCACATCTTTCCAATGGTGAATTGTGTTGCAATAACCCTTCAAGTGCAGGCTTATTTTTGATAAAATGACTTCATTTCTTTTGTGTAAATACTCAAAACAAGCAGTCCCTGGGTACAAACAAGATAGGTCCTGTAGGTTTTTTCTTCAGTTGAACTGTATATAAGTTGGAACAGCTACACTTACCTATTACCTGTAATTAGAGTATTTCACTCCATTCATAAGGGCAAGTTGTATGTGAGTCAGAAGTTTATAAGTTGGGGACTGCCCATAGTGAGACTACTGTATCAAATGGTGTGTCTGCTTTAAGTTCTTTGAGAAATATCCATACTGTTTTCCATAGAGGTTGTACTAATTTGCATTTCCACTAACTGTCTATAAGCATTCCTTTCTCTCTGTATCCATGCCAATATGTATTAATTTTGGACTTTTTGATAAAAAGCATTCTAATTAGGATAAATTGATATCTCATTGTAGTTTTAATTTGTATTTCCCTGATAATTAGTGATTTTGAGCATTTTTCATGTTTATTAGCCATTTGTCTATCATGTTTTGTACAGCCTCTGTTCATGTCTTTTGCCCACTTTTTAATGGGGTTGTTTAAATATTTCTTGCTGATTTGCTTAAGTTCTTTGTAAAGTCTTGTTATTAGCCAATTATTTGATGAACAGGTTGTAAATATTTTCTCCCATTTTGTAGGTTGTCTGTTTCATCTGATAATTATTTTCTTGCTATGTGGAAACTTTTTAATTTAATCAAGCCTTATTTATTTATTTTTATTGTTGCTATGATTGCTATTTTCATCTTCTTCTTACTTTTTTGTGCTTAGATCAATATCTGAAAGAGTTTTTTCAACATTTTCTTCAAGAATTCTTATGATTTCATGCTTTATATTTTAGTCTGTTATCTATCTTGAGATTTTGTGAGTGGTGAGAGATATAGATCCTGTTTTATTCTTCGCCATGTGGCTATCCAATTTTCCCAGCACCATTAAATGCTTTGTTTTCACTGTTACTTGCCCCTTTGTTAACTGTCATTTTTTTCTCAAAGGGCCAGGAAAAAGATAAGATGAAGAATATGAGAGGTGATAAGAAAGATTTTTTTATTTGCTTTATACCCAAAGTACATTGACATTTTTAATCAAAAATCTTAATGTCTTCTAGGAAGATTATCTTTTAGTGTCTAGTCTGCCTCACTTTCATGAGCAAAGGTCCTTGACTTTAGTTAGTATAATCAAAATTAGAAATAAAGTATTTTATGGTTATACCTAAAAAGCATATCAGTTGGAAGAAAATACTGCATCTAAAAGGATACAGTTTTCAGATGAAAGGTGTGTGATAAGTTACAACAATTTTTTAGTGTTATTATATTGGTTTTGTTCAGTAAGAGAAATTGACAGAAATAAAACAAAAGATGTGAATAATAATTTTATCTTAAAAAAATTACGTCTTACCAATTTTTTGAAAAGGACTTTGTCCAAAGTGACTGCCAAATAATTTATTCTTCACAAATCCTTCACTTTGTTCTTTTTGAGGAAGAATTAACAGAGTAAACAAAAACCTAATTCTTTTTCTTTTTTCTCCTTGCTCATCCTGAGATGGGATCACTTGTTCTTTTCTTGCTAATATGTTGGAGTTCTCTGTGTATTCTGGTTATTAAACCTTTGTTGGAGGCATAAGCTGCAAATATTTTATCCCATTCTGGGGGCTTTCTGCTTGCTAAACTTACTATATTCTTGGCTGTACAGAAGCTTTTTAATTTGATCAGGTCCCAGTAGTGTATCTTTGAAACTGCTTCAATTGCCTCGGGAGTCCTCCTCATAAAATATTCACCCAGTGGATTCCTTCAAGAGTTTTCCCTGAGTCAGGGTTCTTGAGAAACAGAAACAATAGAATGAATGTGTGTGTACTATATATGATAAGGAATTGGTCCGTTTGCTTATGAGGGCTGACAAGTCATAAGATCTAAGGTCAGCAGGGTTCATAACATAATTTAGAATATGTTTTCTCCTCTGTTATTCAGTGAAAAAAATGGAAAACTTTACATAATTTTAATACTGACTGTAAAGCTATAATAATCATGATAATGTAGCATACCAATTAATTTATATTAGTAAATAGTAAATTAGTAATACAATTTATATATTAGTAAATAGAATCAATCATTAACAACATATGAAAATTGTGCTGATGGTGCTGTGCAGTTTCAGCCCAAAGGCCCACAGACTGACACCCAGCAAGACCAATGTTTCAGTTCAAGTTTGAAGGGAGGGAACAGCTAATGTCATAGCTGCAAAAGGAAATTTCCTTTATTCGGGCATTTTGTTCAACTCAGACCCTGAACTGAGTAGATGAGTTCTACTCACATCAAGGAAGGCATTCTGTTAATTTCATCCAGAAGCACCCTCACAAATACACCCTAAATAATGCTTTGCCAAATACCTGGGGATATTTGCCCAGGCAAGTTGACACACAAAATCAATATATGAACATTCAGATTGGCACACAAAAACCGCCCAAATAATTAGTGGAAATAATTGCTTAATTAGATTTGATCAAAGTTAATAACTTTGATCTTCAAATACATCATTAAAAAAAAAAAGACAAACCTCAGACTCTAGTATTTGAGAATATACGGTGTGACAATTAAATTCACAAACTAATTCTAGAAAAAGTGCTTTGAAGGATAGGCTAGATGTTGGCATTGGTGCATAGTTTCCTCAGGGGAGTACTTCCAATCTGACCATACTAATATTCAGCAGTGAGGTGTGTAGTGTTTTTTAAATATATAAATATAAAATACTATAACTATAAATATAAATATGAAATACTAAATATGTTACCTATTTAAAGAAATATGTAATATATTTGAACAAACATTTCATCAAAGAAGTTAGGTAAATAAATATTAAATAATTCCATGAAAAGGTGTTCAATATTTTATTCATAAGGGAAATGAAAATGAAAACCACAATGAGATGTTATACACACATTAACTTACTGACACGGTCAATAGCAATTGCTGCTAGGTATTGGACTGTTAGTTCTCTGTAGTACTCTGATATCTATTCAGTTTGAATACAAACTATAATATGGAGCTTGAGAAGCAGTTTGGCATTTTCTAATATAGGTAGGTATTTACTTACAATACAACTCAGAAATCCCATTCTGAGTAATTACCTTATAGAAATGAACAAACACACGAAGATTACTTGAATGTTTATAGCAGCTTTACTTACAGTCACCAAAATAAATAACAAATGTTTAACTGGTTAATAGATCAATATATTGTGGCATATCAACATGATGGAATATTACTCAGCAAAATAAAAAGGAACAGAGTACTACTAGATGCCCGAATATGGACAAATCTCAAGAATTTGAAATTTTTTTTAAAAAAGGACATTATGCTAAATGAAAGGAGACAGAAACAAATGCCCATGAGCTATATGATTTAATGAGGGGAAACTCTTAAAAAGACAAAACTATAATGAGAAAAAGCTTCACAGCAGAACCTCTGTAAGTTGGCCACTGAAGGGATTGTAACTAACTGGTCAACATGCAGAGGTGGTCAACATAAGGAACTAGGCCTACGGCACTAATACATACATGTGGTGCATGTCTGGTTTATGAAAATCAGGTCAATGCAGGGAGGTGGCAACTATAGAGGTTCTACTGTAAATGGTTGGAAGGATGCCGGGTTGCCTGCTGAAATGTAGGATCTGTCTGTGATACTTTCAGGACCTATTAGTTTTGTAGTTTTCTGTCTGGGAATGCCTAACATGATCTGAATATGAAGAAACCTCAGAAAAACCAAAGTGATGCATGGCCCATAAAATACATGATCTCTGCTCCCCAGTAGCATAAAATACAAGAAACAACCAAGGCTCCATGAGCCTTGACAACAAAACATAATGCACGATCCTGTAGTACTGGAAGAAGAGTTTTATGACAAATCACTATTAGGATACTTGACAAAACTGGACTATGGATTACAGATTTAAGTATTATATTAGTGTGTCACATTTCCTGAATATTTTAATTGTACTATGGTTGTTTAACCTAGTTTTTATGAAACACACACTAGATTATTATGAGGAAGACTTGGTAATTGCTGTGGTAAATGCTAATGAATGTGGTAAGAGAGAGACAGAGAGGACATGAGAGAATTAAGAGTGAGTATTATAGAGAAAATATGGCAAAAAGTCAGAAACTGATGAACCTTGGTACAGAATCATGGTAGGCCCAATCATGGCTCTCCCCAAAATGTCCAAGTCTTCATCCACAGTACTCGTTAATATGTTACTTTACATGGTAAAGGGAATGTTGCAGATGTGCTTCAGTTAATGATTTTGAGATGTAGAGGGAGATTATCCTAACTTATCCTGTGGGCTCAACATTATCACAAGGACCTTGTAAGAAGGAGGCAGGAGGCTCGTAGTCAGAGAGGGGAGATGATGCTACACCACTGGCTTTGAGGATGGAGGGCGGGGTCATGAACCCAGAATGCAGAGTCTCCAGCCTCCAGCAGGAATGCAGAATGGCAGACCAATTTTATACTCTGGCCTCTGGAAGGTAGAGATAATTATAAGATAATACGTTTTTGTTGTTTTAAACCACTGACTGTGTGGTAACTTATTATAGCAGCAATAGGAAACTAATAGAAGTGTAGATAGAGTTCTGTGTCTACTTTTGTAACTTTCCTGTTGAAAATTATTTAAAAAAATTTAAAAAAACTATAAAAGCAAGGGAATAGGCATTTAAATAGGTAAGATTTGCTTGCATTATAAAATGTACATGACCAAACTGTGTGTACCCTGTAATGGTGAGAAATTTAAAAAATAAATAAGTAAAAGTTGCATTGATTTTTGTCAGCATCAGTACTAATGAATTCTATGTTTTGCAAATCATGGGTGTTTTTTAATTAAATGAAACTAAATAAATGAGCTAGATTTTAAGCCATAAAGAATTTGTAAGATTTAGAGAAGTTAGGTATCAGACTTAAAACTTGGGTTTAGCCCATTAGATCAGACTTAAAACTTGGGTCAGAGGAGCCTGTTGAGGTTAGGGGCTGTTATGATTCCTGTCATTGTGATAGCTTAGAAGAGAGATGGGCCTTGGTGTCCTGGGAGGGGCTTTAATGTGTTGTGAAAAATTATGATTACAAAAGACAGAGTTTTACTTTTGATACTCATTTCTCTATGCTGTAAACTAGAGGCCAGAAACTACCGGCTGAAATATGGACACAAATATAAATGGCGAAAAAGAAATTCCATTGCTGCAAAATGTATTTAACATCATGTCCTGCTAATGGCAGGTCAATTTTGTTATTCTTGTTGCAGTTTTTTTTTTTTTTTTGGCCAGGGCCAGGTTTGAACCCACCACCTCCAGTATATATGGCCGGTGCCCTACTTCTTGAGCCACAGGTGCTGCCCACTTTTGTTATTTTTGAATGCATACTATTAAGGAGGCTTAATTTTGTCTCATGGATCCTGATTGCCTAAAAGACTTCTGAAAAGCTTATCTTCAAGGTCTCATTTTGACAAAAGTTTTGTGAAATTTTCTCTATCCTACCACTCAGTTGATTGTGTCTCTCTTATGCATTCGTATATTGCTTCTTCCAAGGTGTTCTATTTTTTTTCTTTCTTAAATTAAATCATAAAGAGGTAGATCATGAATACATTAATGTATTTATGGGGTACAATGTGTTGACTTCATATACAATTTGGAATGCTTACGTCATACTTGTTAATATATCCCTCATCTCATTTACTTAATTATTGTGATAAGACATTTATACTCTAGACTTAATAGATCCAACATTTACCCTTGCAATACGTACCATTTTATGTACTTCTTCTTTTATTTTTGACCAAACTTGGCATGGTAAGTGGGTTTAGGACATTCTTACTCCTCAAAACCTGTCTGGAGCCTGACAGCTTGTGGAGAGTACCATAAGTCCTCTAAGATGGGATATTTGTGTGAGATAGAATATTACATACCTTTACTTCCTCTAATAATATTCCACACCAATATTATATAATTTTTTACTCAGCATTTAGAGAAGAGACAGATTTGTCACAAAAAATAAAGCCTTATAATAGGAAAAGAATACATTCTTTTTACCTTCACAAAGTTTTAATAATCTTTATATAGGCATTTACATGTATTATTAACGTGACAATAATAATAATTATTGTGAATAATTATTGGAAAAGAATAAAATTTAAGTGGATCAAAGCATAGGTGCAAATAAATCTAGTTAACCATGGGGGAGATGGTTGAGCAATTTTTTTATGACTGTGAAAGGATTCATTTATCATTTTGGAAATACAAAACAACAATGATGTTTTTATTAACAATTTTTTGTGTTTAGTTATGTGAATCCTGTACAATTTTAATGAATGTCGGGCATTATCAAGTCACTTTATATACATTTGACAAATTTCACACATGCTTATTTAAAATAAGAAGATACCACAGTCCCTGTGTGGTATAATTTAGCTGTGTTTCTCAGCTCATAACACTACACATTCTGTATCTCTGACAGAATTAGGCAAATCTCTTGGTGCCAGATGAAGACAGTGAGCTGTCCCCTGGGTTTTGCCTTTTCCTGTGTCTGTCATTCTGTGTATCACTAAAAGCATTTATTTTCCATCATTATCATTCACATATTTAATAAACATTTTAAGAAAAGTCATTTCTCTGAATTTATTCTATATCCCTTTGCATTGTCCCAGAGACATTGTAAAATCATTATCATCATCATTTTCATCAATGCTATCAAATAAAAAGTAAATGAAATAGCAGTAAAGATGTCTCAAATTAATTCTAATTTCACAATTATCCACAGCCATAGCAAATAATATGTACATATAAATGTTACAAAATAAGCAACTTCTGCAGTTGAATAAATAATTAGAAGATGTAGCATCTACTAATCTGAGATTAGAATGCAACTAATAAAATCTCCATAACTAGTATCACCCTCTTTAGTTCTATTTTTTGTAACATTAAAGTCATATAATTTATATTTCTCTTTGAATGAAATGACTTTTTAAACAAATTAGGTGCTCCATATAATGACTATAGATAAATATGTGTGTTAAATATTTGGCAGAATTTCTCTTTAAAAATTAAAGTTAGTCTTTTTTTTCATTTTTCCCCTAAAATTATTTAAAACAAATAACAATAATTCCCACTCCAAATTGAAGTTCCAATAAGTGCTATAAGAAGAATAAATAGTAATGTTATAAGATACAAGTTTCCTAGATTTTAGCAAGTTCAACTTGTGAAAATATGTTTTGAAGGACTTTGAAGGAGTAGTAACACTTTAGACCCCTCAGAACTATCATCTTTTAGCACAGAAAGCATTTTTAGGAGTCAAGATCTTGAGCCAAATTCCTAGATTTGCTCCTATCTTTATTTATTAGTTTTACAAATTGATGGAAGTGCTGTTGAATATCTGCAAACTCAGTTCTTCACAATTAGGTCCAGCTGAAATTAATTGCTTGTCTTGTATTGGCTACAGAACTTCTAAGTCCTTTTAGATTCTTCAATACTGATCCCAACATGCCATCTTGTCCAGAAGTCCATCTACCCCCCTTCATATGCTGATGGTGACTTTCAGTATCACACAGTCTGACAACCATCATCACTTCCAGCAGTATCACTTGAAGTGTCAAAAGACGACAGCAGGCTGCTGCCAGGTTAGTCTCTCAAGAGTTTCTCTGACATGTGGCTGAGTCCTGCCTTGGAGGTCCCTAGGAAGTTCTGTTATTTACAGTCTGTGCTGGCTGGTACACACTATTGTTAGGCTGCTGTACATTTCCTGTGCTCATGTCTAAGCTCAGGCCTTATTTTAATACTAATTATTTAATGTGAATAGACTATCCTCTGAAGCAGGACCTCATGGTCACTCTTCCTCTTTGCGCAGCTAAATTTGAATGCATATGTAAGTGACAAGGAGCTGCATGGCATATCTCAGAGACATCTGAGCTCTGTGTCTTTGATGGACCCACTCAGAGTTGTCCGTGTCAATAAGGATGAATTTTGGTGGCATGACTTGTCTTCTTCACATAGGAGGAGGGCCTTTTTACTGGTTCTCTTGAGCATGGGGTGTGCCTTTCACTCCAGCATTTCACATATGGGTTTCCCTAATGCCTTGCCAGTAAAATACACGAGTATGCACAGAGTTTTGCCTGAGTGAATTAACCATGCCTACTATCAAACCTTTTCCTCATATTTTGGAGAACAAACTCTTCAAAATTGTGTATAATGATGAGAGAAACAGAGTCTGCACACAAGGGCACACTTATGTGAGTACCTGTGTGTGTTTATCAATATATTCCTGGATAATTCATGCTGAAATGTTTTTGTTTGTCTAGTCTACAATAAGATCCATTAAGCAAAAAGGGAAATAAAAATAGTGCATAAAGGAAATCATTTCTGCTTCTGAGATATTCATTTATGTGTAACAACATGAACAAAAGGTTTCATGCTTAAGTGATCTATAGAAATGTCTAATTTTAACTCTATTGGCTGCCATGTTTACAGATTTTTAAAATGGTATATTAAAGCCCATCATTCATATAATATTTTTCCAGAAAAATTTTACATACATATACAAAATATATATCATGCATACACTTCTTGTGTGTGTATATATATACATGTACACACATAAACAAATGGATTGTGAATGAAGTGGTTGTCAGGGAGACAATAAAACATTTCCAAAATGATATTTTCATTCTTCCCTTTCAGATTAACCAATGAAATAAGACAGAACAACTTATATAATCAATAGGCTAACTAGAGAATTTATTCATGTGTTCTTACCACTTTCAATTTCATTGCAAAGGGGGAAACAGTTCCTCCTGTGTCTCTTCCTCTTGATCCTTTTCTTTCTTACCTCCTGCTGAATTTATTTATTCTTTCTGGAAGGATAACTCCTACTTTCCTCAGATCTTCAAATTCTCCTGCTTAACTTGCCTATTCCTCTGTATAAGCACAGATTTTATTTTCTTTGTATTCAAACAATCAAGATTTTTTTAATCTTATGCCAACTCAGCTCTCTCTCCTTCTTCCATTCATTACAGAATTTAAGAAGGTCTATGCTACTTCTAATAACCTCTCCTCACAAACGTCAGTCTGGTTTCTGACACCACGAACTGCTCTTTCAAAGATCACCTATAATCTTTGATTTAGTGCAAGTTTAAAACCTAATAATCTAAATGCATGTTAATTCTGCTTATTATTAAAGTCACTTATTTTTCAAAGCAACTAAATTCAGAAAATAATGCTTACTAAATTAATACGCTAAGTTCTGGTGGTACAGTGATAAAGTATAATGCTAAGTGTGTCAAGGAGCTTAGTTTAATGAGGGCACTGGATAAGAAATAAACAGTATAAAATATAAGGCAACAACTCATAAAGGTATTTTTTCTTGATAGAGAAATGATACTTGCTATTTGCTGATCAAGAAGGCTTATTTATCTAGAAACATAAAAGGTTTTATAATTTGAAGAATTTCACCATGTATTGTACCTTGATTTTTTTTTTATAATTTTATTGAATCATAATTCTGTACATTGGTGCAATCATAGGGCACGATTCATATACATTCAGAAATGTTTTGATCGTACTGTTACAGCTAGCCTTCATGGCATTTTCTTGATCACTATATAAAGACATTGAT
>CAUYON010064417.1:0-18433 GCA_963573935.1 Arctocebus calabarensis | reverse complement strand
CTTTATATAGTGATCAAGGAAATGCCATGAAGGATATCTGTAACAGTACGATCAAAATATTTCTGAATGTATATGAATCGTGCCCTGTGATTGCACCAATGTACATAATTATGATTCAATAAAATTATTAAAAAAAAAACTAAAATAAACCCTATAGAGAAAAAATATATATATATAAGGCTAACAAAACTGCAAGGCTGGTTCTTAGCAAAGGACAAGGGAAGATAAACAGGCCAGTTCTTAGAAAAGATGAAATGAGCAAAATGGTCCTCAAGTTTGAGGTTCAGAACAATTTAGAACAGAGATGTATGAAATTCTGTACCCGTTGTAAGAGCGTTTGATGCAAAGCCCCGTACACGGAGGATCTGCTGCCTCCCCCCAGAGGCCTGTCGGTTTGCAGTCATGAGGCCCACACACGGCAGCTCTGATGCCAACCAGCGCCCAGGCAGGAAGCAGGTGGGTCTCTCCTCTCCAGCTCTCACCCCCACTCACTCACAGTCGCACTGCTTCCTTTTTCATATTGCTTTAATTCTTGGCGGGCCTCATTCGGGCTGGATCAGATCAGCTGTCCACTTAAAGGACACCCACGTGGGATACAGTTTCATTGGCAAAAAAAATTGTTCCAAGTGTTGGAAAAGGTCCACCACTGTTTAGCTACAAATTCCCGAAGGCCTTGTCAGCAACTGGGTCAGTTCCTGGATCAGACCCATCTTGGCTGCACCTGGCCCCCTCCTGCCTCGCGCAGCCCACCCAGCCCAGCTCTTCTTCAAGGAGCCGCTGAGACACCCTAACTGAACTGGGACCCCGGGAGATGTCTTTTGGGGGCTTTTGCTCATGAGCTCATAGCACAGCCCATCTCTGCAAGAGGCATGCACTCTGTAAATGGCAGGTCAGAGCCTTCTGGGAGACAGAGGTCAGTACTGGGGAACTCACAAAATCGGGCGAGACTGGAAATCTTCCTGGTTCATCCTCTCAGACTGGCGGATTTTCAGGATCTCGGTGTAGCTCAGGTTCTGCAGTTTGCTCTTGAACTGGTCCAGGGAGCTAGGCTTGGTTGTAAGCGCTCTCATAACCTGCTCCTTCACCACCTGCATTACCTGGAGGGGAAGGGAAGACCATCATTCTCCCAGAGGCTGACCTTTCCTGTTCACTCCCGCGTTAACAACCTCCTGCCTCCCTGGTCCCCATTGCACTCTCAGCCCAAACCTTGAGCGTGTCTTTCCAACTAGTACACTTCCATTGTGCACACCTCCCATTTTCTCTTGTACTGTTAGAACCACAAGGGTGGAACTGGGTTGACTTAAGTTGGAATTGGGGGCAGAGGTGGGGAAGCTTGGGGCAGGAGGTGTGCTCCATTTGCCTGATATGTTACTGCTGCTGACACAACACTGTAAACAATGCCAACTCAAGAGTCAGAAAGGAACCAAGGCCAAGCAACAGCTAGAAGCCTGCATAGTAATTATTTTTTCCAGGAGAAAATTGCTGAGATACAATTAACTGTGGAAGTTTGGTTTGGTACCGGTTCAAATGAATGTGAACAGATACCCACACCCACCCCTCCCAGACTATTTTCCCCATGTAGTTAAGGCCTGAGTGTTCATACAAATTATGCATTTGGAAATGTGCATGTGGTATTGCCTCTTTGAGCCAGGCACTAAAAAAAGAGGTTTATTAAATTAGAACAGACATATCCCATTGGAAGCATCAAGGAAAAAGAAGAATATGGTAATTTGCTGCCTCAGGACAGGCCTAGCCCACAAGGAGGCAATTAACCACTGCTTCTATTAATGTGGATTCATCTTCATCTGAATACATAAAGCAGGAAAAGGCCAGAGAACACAAAGAGGCATCCCAGGGACTTGTTGTAATTTTGCTGCTTCTTTTTTCACCCTCCATTACAGATGAGAGCAAGTGTTGCCATTTATAAAGTATCTACTATGTGCCAGATGGCTATGGCAGGCACTTTACATGTGCGTTTTTTTCTCTTTATCCACTCACTCACATCTAGGAGGTAGATATTATCATTTCCACTAAGCTTCAAACATTCAGAGACTTCCAGACCATACAGTTGGTTGGTATATGGCTGATGGATTGTAACCATTCCACTATACTGCTGACCTTGCCACTAGTCTTGGTGACTTCGGGGCACTTAAAAATAAGACATAACCTTATAAATGCCTCTGCTATATGTTGAGTTCTGGGCCAGTCACTTTGCTATTCCTCATTTCATTTATTCCCCCTCCAACAGAGATGTGATTTCCACTAGGTGAAAGATAAGGGGACTGAGAAAGAATTGTGCTAAGATCACACATTTGTGCTTGAACCCTGGGATACCAAAGAGCCCAGTAGGATGCATACAGCACAGGCCTGATGCTGACCAAACACACGTGAGTATGATTCTTGCCTTCTGTGGACGAGTAAGAGAGGCAGACATGGCCAAAGGCCATTGTAATAGAAGTGTGGAAATAATAGAGAAGGCAGACTGGTGGATTTTGTAGGCAGCTTGGGAGTCATTTAAATGAAGAAGAAATTTCAGATGGGTTTTGGAGGGAAAATGGGTATTCAACTGGAAAGGAAATAGACGAATAATCTGGAACACCATCATGTATTAGCTACTTTGAACTTGAGCTACATCTGACTTGGAACCAATTACATAACCACTGTTTCATCCCCTCCAGCATAATGACATACAGCAAAATTTCCCGTTGACCTTCTACCTGATCTGCTTCTTTTTATAACTCAGGCAAAATGCTAAATTTGGGATGCTTGACAAATTTTGAAATTGTGACCATGTTACATTAAGTGCATAAACAGTGGTTAAATTTGGTTAAGACTGAACTCTAATGCTCTACTGTCTCAGATGAGGGGCAACCGAGGGGCTGCCTCTTTCCCCATTTAAGAGACTCCGATTTTGAGCCTTGAGCCTCGGAGATTATTATCATCTTGTGACATCTGGCCTTCTTGTGGGAGGTAAGATGTGTACAAGAGACAAAGTCAGAGAGATCAGAATACCAAAAATGAAGCGTTTTTAAAATAGCATCAAGTTAAAACTAAGAGTCTTAGAGCTATCTTTACGCCCATCATTTACAAGATGAAGAAACAGATACTTGGGACAGGTGACTCCTTTCCTTTGTGTGTGTCTTAGGGGCTCTCACAGTGCTGACCGTGTTCACACCACATCAGCCTACACACAATGATGGGTCTATTAAGTGGGGCCTGTGATCAGCGTCCTTGACTTGAGGTACAGCTGACACACGTTTTCTCTCAAATTGAGAACTACAAGACTATGTCCCTTAATACAGAATACACAGGAGGGTGGAAGATAGTGAGACCCACGTCAATGAAATTATACAGAAAATAGAAATGTGTGCCTGAGAGAGTGAGTGTTCTAATAATGTCAGCTTAATCTTTACATTTGGTGATTTAGTTACATGAGCTTCTTCCCCCACACCCCTCAAGATGGGTTGAATAATGGTGTGAATTGCTCTTGTCACTTGCAACCAAAAAAGCCCTAACAAATACATACAGTGAAGTCCAAGAGAAGTGGACCAGCTTGTGGGGTTGAGGTTTCCCAATAGGGGGAGAATTAGCAGAGGGAAACTGGATGGAAACAACAAAGTTGCTTCAACCAAAAATGACTTTAAACAATCACCTTCATTTAAATGCTAATGGCTGTACCTTGTGCATAAAAATGATGATTCCCTTATGGAATGCAGAGAATTCTTTAACTTCTACTTATATCTTGTGTTTAAAATCCACTGTAAGAGTTTCATTCCTCTAGTGTAAGACTTTGATCTCTGCTCATTGCAAGCATATCTAAGTAGAACAATCCTTTAAATTCCCCCCCAAATTACTTAGACTTCAGGTTGAGGAAAGCACAGAACATTTCTTAAAATGAGGCTGATAGGGCTGGAATGGAAATAGAAGAATAATCTGGAATACTGTCATAGATCAGCCACTTTGAACCTGACCTATAGCTGACTTGTAACTGATTACGTAAGCACCATTTCCTCCCGCCTAGCATAATGACATTCACCTGCCATGCAGGCACCTGGTCCTAGGGGAAGGATGCAGTGATGGAGATACAGCGCAGGAAAGAGGCTGGTGGAGCCAAAGACTGGCTTCACCTACCTTGTGTGTCACAGTTTTGTTTGCAACAGCTCTGAGAAGTTCTATGGATATTCTGCAAGTCAAACAACCTCAGTGAGAGACATCATTGAACTTTTTAAGACAAAACAGTTATACAAGTATAACTTGGGTATTTCTCTATGCTTTTGCAAAGTAGCTTGTACAAAGTTTACAACTAATAGTGTTAAGTGTCTGTTAATGTTCCACATGTGCAACTTGACATCCGCAACCACTATCCTCAGGTCTCTTTGGAAAACATCAGACCTTTTACCATTTGTTTGAAAAACCTGGAGACAGTGTCTCAGAAGCAGCATCAGAAAATCAGTGGAGTTAAACTTTATAGTTACAGGATGTGCTTTGCCCAAGGTATCAAAGACAACATGGTCTTAGAATCCGTACTTGCTGTTGGCATTGACCTATCACCCAAGCAAAGTCTGGCCCATCCTGGTGGTGTGTTTCTGGAGTCTTCCTAGCACGTGTTGCCTGTAATGATGTAACATACCACAAAAAAGTGAGAGTCCCACAGGACACTGGTTCTTCAAAGGGAGAAAAACCTTTTGGCTCCTTGGAAGACTGGATTAAAGATGCAAGAGCAGAGTGTTCCTGAATGGAATCAAGCATGCTGGCAAAGTAGGCTAACTGTGGCCTGGTTTGGTTACTGTTCTTTTAAATGTGCTCCCTTATTTTATTTTGAATCTATTCAGTCACCATGTGCTGTTAGCCCAGTCACTTCCCCAGTCTTGCCCTTATAACCACACCTTCACCCAGCTTCATTCAACCCTACATTCAATGAAGGTTTTCCCTTTTGCTTTGAGACACAGTCTCTCTTTGTCGCCTTGGGTAGAGTGCTGTAGCATTGTAGCTCACAGCAATCTTAAGCACTTGGGCTCAAGTGATCCTCCTGCCTCAGCTTCCTGAGTAGCTGAAACTACAGGTGCCTGACATAATGCTAGGCTAATTTTTCTATTTTTAGTACAGATGGGGACTTGCTCTTGCTAAGGCTGATTTCAAACTCCTAAACTGAAGCAGTCCACCAGCCTCGGCCTCCTCCAGTGCTAGGATTACGGGTGTGAGTCACTGCACCTGCCGGATAAAGGCTTTCAAGCCCCTACTTACTGTGAGGCACTTACCCTGGAGCTCCTGGGCTGGGAGAGGGGACAAGCTCTTCCATATGTGCCTTGCTTAAGGGAGAATGAGAAAGTGTTAGGGGTGCCAGGGCCAGGTGTCCACTCCACAAACACTATGGAGCCCCTCTTACATGCGTGCTGGCCGGCTGATGGCACAGCACCAGGACTTTGGCTTGTGTCTGCTCAGAGGTCACCTGCACATGCCAAGGAGCAAGGGAGACGCCGTTCTTGGTGGGAATAAGGGCACCAGCAAAGGCTAGGGGGTGGGAGGAGCACAGCTGTGGGTGGGGAAGACTGTATCATAGTCTTGTTTGGTTGGGAGAACTGAGGTGAAGCTGCGAGGTGTGGTTCAAAGGCAGCTTGGGTCTCAAAGTCTAACTTCTTTGTGGCTAACATGAAAAAGCTCGACTTGTTGTTCCTGTAGCTAAGGACAGGTCACCAGATTTGAGTGTGTGTGGTGGAATTCAGTAATTCAACGTAGGTGGGGAAATAGTCAAGGTGGTCATCTTTCTTCCCCAGTGGGGTGAAGAGGAGAGGTCAGAGAAATCTGCACGACTGCGATGAAATGTTTGCCAAGACTTGGAGAATGAATGAGAGGTACTCCAGTGAAGAAGAGGAGCAGGGAATTCTAAATGGAGGAATAGCATGAGCAAAGGCAGGAAGGCAGGGAGCGCATGCCTCAGGCATTAATGAAAATACCTGTTTGGAGTCCATGAATGGAGGAGAAGAGCTGGCAGTATGGTTTTACCTTTAGGCCCAATGCATGTGACTTTGAATCCAGGTTATATGTTTCCTGGGTCTGGACCTTCCTCAAGACACTCACCACCACCCCCCCCCCCGACTCATTTTTACCATTTGCAAACTGGGAGTGCTAATAATTTAGAATTCATGGAGCTGTAAAGTAGGGTACATTGTGGATAGCTGGCAAATATGAGCTCCTCTACCTGTGCCTTAGTTTGCTCACAGGGCAGCTGTGAAATCTAAACAAGATATTGTGGGCAAAGTGCCCGATTCACTGAATGGAACATATTAGACATTAAGTAGATGTCAGTTGTGTTACCATTCCGGAAGGAAATTACTTATGGCAGAGGCTTTTCTTATAAAAATATCTTAGATGTGGTATTTCTACACCATAGCTGCATCATCTGCAAACTTGCTAGAAACGCAACTTCTCAGGCCCATCCCAGACCTCTACATCTGAAACTCTAAGAGTGGCACTCGGCAAGCTGATGCATGCTCAAGAGAGAGACCACTGGTCTCAGTACACATCCCGCACCTCTTCAGAGCCATGAAGATGGTCTCCAGGTCTACAGCAATTCTCTCAGTGTCACCAGAAAGCCATTAAGTTAGTTATCAGTGAGCCTTTCACCCTATCTAGATTATAAGTCCCTGGAGGGTAGAAACTTCTCTTACTTGCATTATGGTGATTTACTAGCTCATGGTACTTAATGCAGTATCTTCCAGACCAGAATAATGATTGGTGTATTCAATGTCAAAGACTCTTAGTCTTCTGCCTTTCATGTAGATTTAAACAACAAATAAATCCTTGACAGATGTTTAAGACTGTTGACAAGGCTTTTAAAGAGGATTTTTCTTTTAAGCCTACTTTCTTTTAAGGCTTTGGGATAGTGTTTAGGGGTCCAGAGGACATTTTGGGTTTTCTTCCAGAACTGAGCTGGAAGGGAAACAATCCATAGCCTAGTGGTAGGTTCCTGAAGAAGCCACAGCAATGTACTCACTAAGCACTGCCACTAATGGGTGGTCAGAACTCACAAAAAGTATAATTTACCCCCAATTAAAATGATTTGTCTTCATAATGAAGAGAAAAGGCTGTCTTAGGGAGACAGAGGCCAACACAGTCCAGCTCAGAAATGACTTATGACAGTTTTTATTGCTGGACCGTTGTTCTTCCCAGGAATGTTTCTTATCCAAAACAAAAGGACTGAAGGTTCACAATGTCCAAAAAATTGGAGATTCTTCCTGGAGAGGGGACTGCGGGGAGGAGAGCCGAAAGTGCTGGTGTGTGGGAAGGATAACTTCTTACGGCCAGGGAGCACTTCAGGAATATACTGTAGCGTAGAATGTGGCTGTGCTCGGAAAAAGTATGAGAAGTTAGGGTAAAAATTGGTGA
Source organism: Arctocebus calabarensis (assembly GCA_963573935.1). NCBI lineage: Eukaryota > Metazoa > Chordata > Mammalia > Primates > Lorisidae > Arctocebus > Arctocebus calabarensis. The sequence goes on along the minus strand of CAUYON010064417.1, from coordinate 11,047 downwards.
CTTATCTGGCAGGGACAATTATTGATTTCTCCTCACCCCACCACCTTACAGAGTTCTTTAAAATTGGAACAGATCCCAGAAACTCAAGATGGTTTTACTCTGTAGTCTTGCCAGAGTTGGGATGTGGACAGCCTAGGTCAATGCATATAGGACATTCTTCTGAGTGGTATAAAGTATATTATTAAATAAAAGGAAGGAGAAAGAAAATAAGAGTGCTTTCTGGGCCTATAAAAAAGTATGTAAGTGTTCCAAATTTATTTGGGGGCAGGGGGGCTTAGAATAGGGTTGGCAAACTTCAGAAAGTTTAGAGACAGGTAGTAAATATATATTTTATTGATAGTTTGGTCTTTGTGAGCCCTATGGTGCCTGCTGGAACTACTCAGCTCTGCCATGGCAGGGTGAAATAAGCCACAGATGATGTGTAAATGAATGGTCATGGCTATGTTCTAATAAAACTTTATTTACAAAAACATTGGTGGTGGGCTGGATTTGGCCCACAGCAGTAATGTGCCAACCCCCAGAGTTGAGAAAAAATACCTAGTTTTGGACTTGGGAGTACTCATTTCAAAGTCTGGTTCCTTCACTCACTAGCTAGGTGAATTGCACAGTTATCTATAAAGTAAAATTGATAATCTTTAGTCAGGATTAAGAGATGCAGAGTGTTGAGTCCAATACATTATGATATTCCCTCTGAATCATAGCCCTAGACCTCTTATCTAGAGAAAATAATCTCCTTGTAGCTTGCAAACAACTTCCATATCCTCACAAGATGACTCTGGGTGTTTATAAAATGTGCAGGGCAGTTCAAGACTATATTCAGGTTGAATGGAATATAATTGGTTCTGACAGATGAAAGAGAGTATTTTTTTTTTTTAAACAATATTCTCAACTCTCACCCTGAGCAGTTTCAGGGCTTAGAAGATACTCTGTTCTGTCCTTGTTCCTTTCTGCCATACCTCTCACCAAGGAGCAACCGCTGCAGTCCCCAGGTGAAGGGCTCGTGGGCCAAGGGCCCCAAGGGATCGGCAAGGGCCCTAAGGGATCAGCTTTAATGCAAATGATGGGAAACTGCTCTGAAATCACAGAAGGCTGGCTCAGCCAGTGTGCAACCTCTGATCCCTCTCGATATCATCATGTGTCCTCAATTATACCAGATGAATTTGAAACACTCTATTCATTAACAAATGCACACAAGCACCTCTGCATTTCAAAAAGGACGTGGTCTAATCTTGGCACCCAGGAATAAGAAGACTGGGCAAGTCATTGAGCTCTCCCTCTATTTCTCTAACATGTCCCAAAGCTCCTGTGGGCATCTGACTGAAGGAGTGATGAGGCCTGATTCAGCCAAAAGCCAAACCTGTGCTTCACGTGGGCAGTGAGGTCCTTGGAACTCTCCCTCTGCAGGATGGCATTGCACAGCCCAGCGAATGCTGGGCCTGCAGTGCAGCTCACCAAAGGCGACCAGAAGTACCCGGAACTGAGACGAGAGTGCTTCCCTGCAGACCGAAACCTTCCCTTGTTTCACTTACTTCTCCCAAGGTAGAGTGCAGAATGCACACCACTGACAAGAGCCGTTCTCTGTGTGTCACTGACAGGCCCGTTCTCTGTGTGTCGTACACGTGGACTGTGACTGTAAGGCAACTCTGAGGGTGTCTTTGGTGAGCGACAGCGAAAAGCTAGCAATGATCAAAATCATGGAGCTACTTGGGCTTGGGAACCTCTATGATCTCCAATGTCAGCACCGAGGATGACAACTTTCAGGAGCAGTGGGATGCAGAATGTGGGTCAGGCTCACCTGTCCCTGCTGGACACTTGCCCCACCCCCTGTCCTGGTTTACCCAACAGCCTCTGACGTCAGCTCTGTTCTTCCAGCCCCCGCTCACAGCAGTTGGCTTTCCACAATGCAAAGCTGATCCCATCATTCATTTGATTAAGCCCCGTGGGGTGAAGACCAGCACCTCTGTGCATTGCCACCTATGTCCCCCTCTAGCAGACATGCCCTTACATGGCTCAGTCTTTCACCCCATGGCCTCATCACATGGAAGTCTTCTGGGCTTGAATGTCACTCCTGCTGCTTCGTTCCTGCTGCTCCTCCTGCCTGTGACTAACACCTTCTGGTGCCTGCTCATTCCTCAAGTCTAGACCCACTGCTCCACCCTTGCCAATTCTTCCTGCTCTGCTGCCCTGCCCAGAGTCAGAGTTTGTGCCCCCTCGTCCCATCACAGCAGACTGTACCATACGTAGTGACTTGTGTCCTCCTTGTTTACTCTTTAAATCTGTAGAGTCTGTATAGTCCCTCTTATAGTAGAGAGAAAACACCTGTTTAATTTATGATTGACAGGCTCATCAAATCATTGAAAGAAAGAAATAGCTTCTAAAATCAGTAATTCTCAACTCTCAGTGCATAACAAAATTTGCAGCCGACGTTTGCCTGGCCTCACCCACAGATCTGTGCATTCTGGAATGGGGTTCTGGTCATGGACTGTTTTGTGAAGCTGTTTGGGGGGGTTTGAGTGTGCCACTGGGGCTGAGGAACACTGGTGTCCTGCACAGGGCACAGGCAGCAGGTGGGAGGGAGGGACTACTGTGCCTGGAAGGGGAGGCATCTTTCCCTCAGTACTGCCTAACACCACCTGCAGGTGCCAACTGGGCCGCTGAGTCCTCTGTTCATTTCTGCCATGGCTGCCCTACGGCTTCGTCTGCAGGTCCTACCTGCAGCATGGACAGCATTGGTGCTCTCAGCAGGGACAGTCAGACTGGCGTTCAGGGGATCGTGCCTGCTCTCAGCCTGCTCGGACATGTCCCCTAGACACCACCTCCCTGTTGGGGCCGGACCACTTTCCCAGGGCTGCCTCACAAAGGCAGCAGCCAGAGCCGCCATGTGGAAGGCAGCCACCTACCTGGGTCAGGCGTGACTTAGGGACCTGCTCTAGCAAGGGCACTACCATCTCCAAAGCAGCCCACTGCTCCCTGGTCAGCAATCACAGCCCATGTTGCTGGGTGCTTGATAGGAGCAGGCAGCAGTGTGCGTGCCCGCGCTGAGTGGGAAGGCTCTGGGGAGTCCGAAGAAGGGCTATGATGACAGAGTGTGAAAGGTGACTTTTCAAATGTACCCTGAGAGCAAAACAGATGGAGCTGAAGCAGCTGGGAAGGGAGCTGCAGCTCAGCACTGCCACCGCCTTGCGCTACTTTTCCGCTTCTAATGAAACAGGAATGGAGTCACAGAGGGTAGCTGGGCTCGGGCAGCTTCGAGCATCCTGAGAATCGGAGCATAATCCAAACTGGGAGCCTTGAGGGCCTTGGCATTAGCTCCCCAAATAACTCATCACATAGAGCCTGACCTTGCAGTTCGGCACAGGTGCTAACTGGGCGATGTCACATTCCAAAGACTAATACACACAGGACACCAACAGCTACCCTGCTCCTCAGGAGAAGGCACTTTAATTTAAGGCTTAAGGATCTTTATAGCTATTAAAAACATGTAAATAAGTAGATAAACCTATTAACCAGCACTTCATCTGAAAATCAACTAGTGCTGTTATTTGGTGAAGAACAATGGACGTGAAAGCAACTTCCTTCTGAGCCTCTTTAGTATCTGCAGGAAACTGATCCAAAAAAAGGGATGGGAAAGAGAAGCTCTGGCTTCTCTCTCTCGCCGCTTTCTCTCTGCAGCCTGCTCTGGAGGGGAGAGAGATTGGGAGGCGGAGAGCTGTGTGACCAGGCTGCTTCTCCCCATTGAAACGGGAAGTCAAATTAATACAGCGATCGGGCTAAATTTGCTGCTTAGCTAATTGAAGGCCCTGGCTGGACACCAGGAAACTCTTTCCACCAGTTTCTGATGGAGCCTGCCCCAGGCAAAGCAAAGTCCGAGCAAATCACATTTAGTGGGTGGCATTTAATCCACAGCTTTAAATAAACATGTCAAGCAAGTCAGTTAAAAATGTGACCGTGTGGAGAGACTTGGGTGGGGGCCTAGGGGGTGGGAGAAGGCAGAAACAAATAGGGCTGCTTTTCTTGAAAATAAGGCTGGAAAACTCTTTCTCCAACAGAGTTGGGGGGACATGGCTACACTTTTTTAATAGTCATGTTGCTGTTAGTTTATGAATACCTATTCTCCAAATTTATCCAGACTCCGCCAAGCACGAGGGTGAAAGCTAAGTCTTTTGCCTTTTTTTTGTTGAAGTTACAAGGAATGAACCCCACCCCTCAAATAGACAGTCTTCCAAAATGGACAGTGTAGATCCTAGAGTGCTGTTTTCTTGCAGCTAAGGCTGCCTGACCTTGGAGGCGGAGGGGAAATGTGGGTTGACTTTATTGGGAGTTCCTCCCAAATCAGGGGAGGAATTTCACTGAAAAAGTAATTAAGGCTGGATGGATTTTTCTTTTCTAAGTTACACGAGTGCCAAGCAAGCACTGCTTGTTGTCTGTGTTAATGAATAAATGGTATCCACGGGTATCCCTTTCAATATTATGGGCATTTACCAACAAATCAGATACTTAATCACTGCCCCTTCTTCACTCAATTCATTGATAAGGCCTGAAAAAAAGGCGTGAAGGATCGCTCTGGTGACTGCCCTGATATGTCTCAACACCAATGAATGTTGGAATTTCACCTGATTCATCTCTGTTTCCAACATCTCATATCAATTTTATAATATCTGTGGAGTGAATGAATGTAGGAGCAAAAGGAAGGTAGAGAAAAGGAAGAGTGGGGGATGCAGATAAATCAGCCTCAAACTATTCTGGGATTAGTCACTAGCGAGAAAGAAATGCAATGTCTGTTGTCCCACATTGAGGGTAAATCCTAAGCCCAGAGTCTTTAGATCTCCCAGCACATTTTTGCATAAGCTATTAAGTGGTGACAAATGAAATGGGACAGTCTGCCCCTCTGCAAAGGAAATCTGATAAACTTTTCTTAAGCAGACTGCTCAGGCAAGACTACGGGGGACATGGGGTGGGAAGAGCAAGGTCTGGTTCTCACAGACTAGCTCTGCCATCCGCCAAGGCTGCGGAACTCAGAGGAAATTGAACAAGCACTCCAGCAAGTCAAGTCACTCTGGGAGGCAAGTACAATACAACCCAACGAAACTGTTGATGAAAACCCCTTGGCAGACAGACTGAGCAGCACAGACATCCACAGTTGGACACAGCCCACTGGTCAAAACTCTGATGTATACATGAAAGATCATGCTTGCCACCCTTCTCATACTTACACCTTTTCAGCACACATCAGACTAACTTTGTTGAGAAATTGCAAATACCATGTATTTTAACTTCCAAATGAATCCAGATAAATTATGAACAGAATATCCTAAGAATAAATGCTTTGATGTTCTAGATTTTTCTCTACTAAGTTGCTGATTCCTCCCATTACATTAGAAGCTCTGGAGGCACATGAAGTCTAGTCTTGCCCTTGCTTGGTAACATTTATCAAGTGTCTAATATGAGCCGGTCACTGGCTTTACAGAGAACCAGAAGTAGTGTCTACCCCTGAGAAATTCAAACGCACTTAGGGGAAAGCTGCCATGTGAACAAATAATAACAAGGGTCTCACTATGTGCTATTATGGGTATGGGCCACCAATATAATTTAGGAGTAGGGAAAGCAAAGTGATGCATATCAGTGTGGTTTTTTTCCCTCATACAAATATATTTCTGTTCTTATCCATTGCTTTACAGTCACCTTCTGAGCACTGAAATTATCTGTTCACTACCCATCTCCCCAGCAGGACCTTGAGGCCTTGAAAGGAAGAGACTATCCCTCATCTGTCTTTTTTATGATTAGTCAATTTTAAAATCTCTCAAACCTGGAAAATGTTCCCTTCAGTCCAGTAAACTGAAGGTCAACTAGATTGTAGTTTTAGAGTTACATGTTAAAAAAATGATTTCTGGCAGGTCTTTGTGAAGGCCAGGGACAAATCCCTGTGATAGCTGTGAGCAGAGAGCAGGAGAGGGCTTAGGGCAGTGATGATAGATTAACTCTGGTTAACACACTGCTGTCCCAATGTCCTGCTGTATTTCTCCCAGATGGCTGAAAATTGGGACACCTAATAAATCCCCAGGCTTTTTCTCTTCCATGGCCAGTTATTACAGTGTCCCAGAGAAGAAGAGTGCTTTCCAAAGTAAAGTGATTGCGAGCCATTTATTATCTTTAAAAAGGAACCTGTCACCCAGCACGGCCCCAGAGCTCAGACAATTAAAACAGCTCAGAGTGCCCTGACTCTGCAGAACCTGCACCGTCTCTGGGAATCTGGAGCCAACGAGTTTGTGGGAGATCCAAAATGGTGCTGTGTCTCCCCACCTCACCTCCGCCTTTCTGCCCATTTGTTCCACCCCTCACACTTGTGATACTGTTTGTTTCTTCTTTTCAGAAATCTGCTGGGTCTGCCAAGCTTTTACTGTCAGAGGAAAGGCAGCTGGCTTTAGTAAAAGGTGGAAGGGGGAGGGCAGGCCCTGCAACCAGCAGAACTGGTTCCAGACTCCTGCTCACTTGCCAGCTGTGTGTTTTGGGGCGAATTTCTAAGTTCTCTGTGTCTCCGACTCCCGAGAAGCCGGAGAGGACAGTGCAGACTGTGCCATGGGGTAAGGATGACAAGACAGAATGGTTGTCAAGGAGCTTTGACAGGGCTGGCAATACATGGTAGCTGCTGCTTATTATACACATCACTCGCTTCCGGAAAGGGGCAGGTGGTAGATCATGGAAGGCAGGTTGAGATCAAGCTCTGGGCGCCCTTAGCTGCCAGGTGGAAGAGTTTGAACCATATCTAGAAGAAGTGGTGAAAGTGAAAGATCTTTGTGCAGAGGAATGAAGTGATAAACTCAGAGGTGACCAGTGGAGGAGGATGCTGGGCACCCACCCGGCTGGTCTAAATTTCTTCTCGTAGAGCCTCCTGTGCAATCTTAGGCACAACCTTTCATTTCTCTGTATCTCTCCCCACTCCCCCAAATGGGTTTGGGACTCATGGTAACTTTTGACCCAAGTAGTCTGGATACACTTGTAAGGAAAACACCCTCTAAACAAGGGTTTCTTTATCTTTAGGAGATAGTTCTTACACTCTCTGGCCAGGAGTTGCCAGTGGAACTTACAGTAAGGAAAACAAAGGTGTTCACTGCCAGGAACAACCACCAGGTGCTGCTGGGGAGAAAGGGTCTGTTCTGGAAAAGGGAATAATAAACGTTGTGCGCTTGGTTTTGGCATGCCGTAAAAGGACAGCACCCCGTCAAGCTGAGGCATCTCCTCTACAACTCCAAGATCAACGTAGCCTTCTCTCGTTACTCCGCCTGAGGAATAGCAAGAGGCACAAAGGAGAACATTTGAATAAAGGACTGGATGCCAAACCAACATGGTGCAGTAAGTGCAGGAAACGAGGCAGAAAAAGGAGAGATAGGAACTACGGAAGGCAAAGTAAATACCATATGGGATCACAGTGAAACCCGTCTCAGTGGAAAATCCATTTGGTAGAGAAAAAGTATGGCTGTAAATGCTTGCTCTTTTGGCATAGGATCTTCCAAAGGAACGTCTCCAAACACTTTACTGATTCAAGTGCGTCTCGTCTCAGGTGTGATGGGGAAGCAGTTATGCAAGTTTATCCATGGGGAACCCAAAGCCCAGGGAAATGGTGCAGTGGTATGAACAGATCAGCCACGTGCCTTAGACCTGACCCTGCCCACTGAGAAGCCAGACCTGAAAGCATCATCTAGCACACAGCCTGTCCCTTCCCCTTGTCAGGATAACCAAAGGTCACGCTGGTGTCTCCAAAAGACTCCCCATTGTCAGGAGTCCCCCTTCCTCCCTCCTACCAGCCAACTTTCAGCTATTTGTCTTTGGCTAACTGGGTTTCTAAGATGGTTTGCTCCCGCACATCATGAATCAGTCCAGCTGAGAACACAGTGGCCTGGCCTGGCACCCCACACCTCATGGACACACACGAGCCATGACTGCTGGGGAAACACAACGCAGAGCTGAGTCCGCTAAGTGCGGACAACTTTAGATGCAGTGTCAAGGGAGGCTGCGTGACAAATGCTGGTATCCACGTTGCTTCAGGTGTACAGTCATGTCCCTACATGATGAGGCTTGCTGGCATTTATTTAACGTGTTAACTTGTGAGAACGATGACATTTGGGTCCTTTAGTGAGTACATACAGCAACTTCTGTGATACTGAATAATCTCCTCCTTAAGGAAGGAAAGCAGAGTGTGGTTTTGTTAACAAGGACACGGGAGACCTTGCATTACCTCCAAAGGTGCGGCCATCCTCTGTCTCACTAGGAAAGCCTATCCTTTGGCTGGGTGTCCATGGCAAATCCCCCTGTGAAGGCAGCTAGTTCATTACCTCCACCATGAATGCTCCAGGGGTCAGGAGACAGGACAGGGACAGGAGGGATGGGCTGAGCCACATCCAAAAAAATTTAGTTTTGAAATTACAGAATATTCCTAATACTTAGAGCTACTAAGGCCAGACCCTAGGGATGTTCAAGGTTAGTTTTTTCCCTATAAGGGGCAGGAGGAAAGAGATAAAGGTGGGAGAAAACTGGAAAATAGGGTAATAATTAAACGGGTCATATTCTTTTTCCCTTTATTATTTTGGTAACTTTTTCGAACTTTTCTTTGGTAACATATTCTTTCCCCCTTTATTATTTTGGTAACCTTTATTATATTGGTTTAGCAATATAGAGTGGAAATAGCCTGACTTTTAGGAACAAGGAGATTTTTAGCAACTTATTCCGCCTCTAAGCCTCAGTTTCCACCTCTGTAAAATGAGGATAATGCCTACCTCAAAGTATAGTTAGGAGAAGTGAGTTAGATAATGTAAGCGAAAGTACCGAAAATAATTCCTGGCACATAATGTGTGCTCAATCAATATTAGTTTCCTTTTTATTTTTCTTTGTATTTATAGCACGTATCATTCCCACCTTCCATTATAGCTTATTTTGTGAATCTTTGTTAAGCTGTGAGAGTATCTCAAATTTAAGATTTATCCAAGGGCCTGTCCCTGGGGTACCTGGCATACTGCTCAGGAGGGGCATTACCCTGGAAAATGAATGATCCCTCGTCAGATAAGGAACAGCAGAGCACGCACAATGTGAGATTCTGGGTCTGCAGCTGTGCTAATTACACCGCGTATGATTTATAAATTCACACTTGCCTCATTTATTAGACTGGATTTCTCAAGAGGGACCCAGTACAGCACAGCAAGTACTGTGCAATTAATATTAAATGGCAGAATTCTTTTTTCTTTGAAACAGGGGCTTGCTGACACCCAGGCTGCAGTGCAATGGGACACTCATGGTTCCCTGTAGCCTTAAACTCCAAGTCTCAGGTAATCCTCCTGCCTCAACTTCCTGAGTAGTTGGGACTATAACAATATGTCACCATGCCTGGGTAATTTCTATGTTTTTTTGTAGAGAGGAGGGTCTCACTATGTTGCTCAGGCTGGTCTTAATTAGCCTCAAGTGATCCTTCCACCTGAACCTCCCAAAGCACTGAAATTAAATGACAGAATGCTTTAATACATCTCTGTATCTGTTTGGGGACTCTGTTGAGTATTTATTACATTAGAGGAGAGGAATGCGAATGATCAGGTGAGAAAATGGAATATATAAAAAGGGTTATTTCAAGGGAACTGGTACAGAGATTGTGAAAAAGAGTCAAAGTACAGAGGTGGAACCTGTAGTATGTTTGTATTCTTGTGATAAATAAAGTGAGTTGGGTTCTGCACACAGAGTTTGAGCAACTGAAGCAAGTGGAGAGTGGACAATCGAATGTGTGTGAACCACTGCTACTATCCCCACAGTAGGATCCCTGCCTCATACAATGAACTGGGACAAGAAAGACAAACACAAGTCAGTAAATAATAACAGCTGAAATATGTGTTCTACCAGACCTGCCTTGGAGGAAAGTCTGTGAAACTGTCAAAGAATGGGGTCATGGGAGAAAAGGTTTTGAGTGCTGTAGAGAAGAGTTCAAGTGAGCCTCTTTGCTACCGTTTCTGGGTGATGCAGTTGTTTGCTAATCCAGCAACTTGTGTTGATAGCAAATCATGTGGTTGTTGCTGGAATCCTCCAATTGTACAGCAGTAAGATAGGATCTCCTACAGTCTTTCAGTACAAGACGTGGCAGCTCAGAGGTTTGTTGGGATTTTTACAACTCCTTGCTGCATTTAAAGCAAGGATTATTTTATAAGTACCCTGAAATTCAGAGGTTTGTTGGGAGTTTTACAACTCCATGCTGCGTTTAAAGCAAGGATTATTAACTTGAAGTTTTATAAGCACCCTGAAATTGTGTCATATTTTATGAACATGTTATCTGTGTGGTTTTTTAACCTCCATGGAGTTTCTGGGGGTTTGGCAGAAGATGGCCAATGGCAGCTATCTACAGGAAGCTATTCTGAAAGAAGATGGTAAGGAGGAAAACAGTTCATAAGTAAGGGCCCTGACTCTCACGTGGAGAATACGTAGCACCCTGCTTTAACTCCATGAAACTTGCCTCCCCGATATTGACCTTCAGTGCTAGCCAGCGAAACAACCATCCAGTCTTCCCTCAATTTTTCACTTGGACCAGCTCTTCCAAAGTGTAATTATTATTTCTTCATCAACACAGTATTGTTTGTAGCTAAAGAAATAAATTACTTGCATGTGTTAGGCCTAAGTGAATTTGCTAAATCTCCTTATGTATCCATTTATGTTTTGAGATTAATGCTCTATTATAAAATTTAAGGCTTTTTGCATCTGAATTTGCTTATATAAAATAGAGATGATAAAATCTACCCCATAGTAATTGAGGAAAAACAGACAATATTTATGGAAGTAAACTGAAAACTGTAAAGTGCTATCTGAATGTACATTCTTTTTTTAAAAATAATTTTATTGAATCATAATTGTGTACATTTGTGCAATCATAGGGCACAATGTGCTTCATATACAATCAGAAATATTTTGATCGTACTGTTACAGATAGCCTTCATGGCATTTTCTTGATCACTATATAAAGACATTGATACTCTACCTTTAATAAGTTTCACCAGTACCCTACTAAGATGCACCGTAGGTG
>CAUYON010064416.1:0-18325 GCA_963573935.1 Arctocebus calabarensis | reverse complement strand
AGACAGAGCTTCAAGCTGTCACCCTGGATAGAGTGCTCTGGCATCACAGCTCACAGCAACCTCCAATTCCTGGGCTCAAGCGAGTCTCCTGCCTCTGCCTCCCAAGTAGCTGGGACTACAGATGCCCGGCCATTTTTTGGTTGCATCCGTCATTGTTGTTTGGCGGGCCCGGGCTGGATTCAAACCCACCAGCTCAGGTGTACGTGGCTGGCGCCTTAGCCCATTGAGCCACAGGCGCTGAGCCAGTTTCTTCATTTCTTAAAATACATATACACTTTTTGATACCCTCTGTGTATCTCAGCTTCATTTTCTGACTTGTCCTTCCTTGTTTGTTTATATTCTGACATGATTATGCCAGTAGTTCAAAAAGCTATTCCAAAAGATGATATTTTTTTCCCTTCAGAATCAAAAGCCTACCTCGGAAGAGATCACAATGATTGCTGATCAGCTCAACATGGAAAAGGAAGTGATTCGTGTTTGGTTTTGTAACCGCCGCCAGAAGGAAAAAAGAATCAACCCACCAAGCAGTGGTGGGACCAGCAGCTCACCTATCAAAGCAATTTTCCCCAGCCCGACTTCACTGGTAAGAACAAAAATACAGGAGCACAAACTGTATAGCTAGTTTTTATAGTTTTACAAATGGCCTGTTAAATCAATTTATTTTGTAACCATTATGAATTTACTATGTATGTATTCACACTAGATAAATGCATATAAAATTATATTTTAGTTGTTACCAAGGTAATGGAATCTCATGTTGTTGACCCAAGAACTTTTTGGTCTTTCTTGTTTTTAAAGAGAACAATTTTGTTTCTTTTCAATTTCATTGCATTTCCATTATACACTTCTCTGATGTGGTTTATTAGGTCACTTTGTAACCATTGGAGTAAGTTTGCTTCTGATTCCAGTTACCTCAAAAAATGTTTAGTTACTTTTTATTCTAAAAAAGAGAATAGACCTCAACATTTGTTGAGGCCCAAAACCCAATTTATTAAACTTACACTTACCTAATTAAGTGACAGTACATTCCCAGGTAACATTTACCTCTGAACTTTTGTTAAGACAGTCATCTCTGTCAGGATCTTCACTCTGGAACGTCACGTGGTCCTTTCATATGTAATCTCTATTAGTGATTTCTACTGTTTGTGGGGATTTTTTGAGACAGAGTCTCAAGCTGTCACCCTGGGTAGAGTACTGTGCCATCATAGCTCCAAGCAACCTCCAACTCTTGAGCTCAAGTGATCCTCTTGCCTCAGGTTTTCTATTTTTAATGGGGTTTTGCTTTGGTCAGGCTGGTCTCAGACTCATGAGCTCAAGCTGTCCACCCACCTCGGCCTCCCAGAGTGCTGGGATTACAGGCATTAGCCACCGCGCCTGGCCTACTTCTGCTGTTTATGATAGAATGTTCTTCTTGGAGTGAAAGGGCATACAGTGGCAGTGTGACTCCTTTGATGTTTAGGATTGCTAACCAAAATCCAAAAGGGAAGGTTGTTGAGTTTGTATTTCTGTTCCTTTTTTGTTAATTTGTTTTATTTTATTTGAATATTACTCATACTGGAAGGCTTTTAAAACTAACGTTACCATTACATGCACATTAATAGTTGAAGTGATGTTTGTGGTTGTTAAATGGTGGGTCTTTAATGATAAAGTTTATAAGATATTTATGGAAAAGATGGCTACTAAATAACAGTTTTATATAGATGACTCTTAAGTTCTAGATTTGTTTTTACTTAGATGGAAGACTCTTGCAAAACTGGAAATTTTTTGTTATTTCAAAAAGCAACATATTTTTTATTTATTTATTTATTTATTTTGCGACAGAGTCTCACTGTGTTGCCCTAGGTAGAATGCCTTGGCGTCACAGCTCACAGCAACCTCAGACTCTTGGGCTCAAGTGATTTTCTTGCCTCAGCCTCCAGAATAGCTGGGACTACAGGCACCTGCCACAATGCCCAGCTATTTTCTTTGTTGTAGTTGTCATTGTTGTTTGGCAGACCCGGGTCGGGTCTGAAGCTGCCAACTCCGGTGTATGTGGCTGGTGCCTTAGCCGCTGAGCTATAGGCTCTAAACCACAATAAAAAATGGGCTTTACGTTATTTTCATAATTTCACTTCTTTAAAAACAAGCATAAGGCAATTCTGCCTCCACAGAGTGAAAAATAAAAATAACACATGAATTCCAGATTCCCTGATTCTGTCAGATAGTTTTTGTATTTAGGTAAAGTTGATAATTCATACACAAGTATTGTCCAGAAAATATCCAGCCATGTATGTCTCTATTTTTTGTATTCCGTGACTGGGTACTTTCTGGACAGCCCTCTTACTGGTTTAGAGTATATCTGACTCAACATTATTGAAATTTAGGAATTTTTTTATTATTTTTTAAAACCATATGATACCAGTGAAAAACCATCTTCTTTTTTTTTTGAGACAGAGCCTCAAGCTGTCACCCTGGATAGAGTGCCATGGCATCACAATTCACAGCAACCTCCAATTCCTGGGCTCAAGCGAGTCTCTTGCCTCTGCCTCCCAAGTAGCTGGGACTACAGGCACCCGCCATAACGCCTGGCCATTTTTTGGTTGCAGCCATCATTGTTGTTTGGCGGGCCCAGGTTGGATTCGAACCCGCCAGCTCAGGTGTACGGGGCTGGCGCCTTAGCCCGTTGAGCCACAGGCGCCAAGCCGAAAAGCCATCTTCTAATAGCAACTTTCTAGCATATAATGCCAAGTTTCTCAATTCTAAGGTCAAACAATGAATGTTAAATCATTTCTTCATGGTTCCTCTTATTTATAGAGTTTTTAAAAATTGATAGCAAAATAAGTTCACAATATGGATTTAATTGGGTTGAAATTTCTAAGTTTTCTTTTCAAGAGCTTTGTCCTTATTTTCATTTCTGACCTCTAGGTGGCGACCACACCAAGCCTTGTGACAAGCAGCACAGCAACCACCCTCACAGTCAGCCCTGTCCTCCCTCTGACCAGTGCTGCAGTGACTAATCTCCCAGTTACAGGTAAGCAGCAGCAAGGCCACGCCGCTGCTAAGTACACAGGAGGCCCATGATAGGTTTCTGTGAAAATCTGACATTAAATTATGAGTTAAGGTTCTCGGGGGTGTCCAACCTTTTGGCTTCTATGAGCCACATTGGAAAAAGATATGTTGTTTGGGGCCACACACTAAATACACAAACACTGATGAAGGCTAATGAGCAAAAAAAAAAAAATAGTCCATGCATAATTGTCGGGATTCCTACCACCACAGACAAGCAAAAACCTCATATAATCCACACAGGGTGGACACCCCATGTGGATTTTTTTTTTTTTAAGTTATATGTGAAAACCTGAACCTTAAAAAAAAGATTTGGCATAATTGATTTTGTCAGAAAAAAGTACTTTTCTTCAAGGATTTTCTTAACCTGTTTTGTTCCTTCACATATTAGTTTATCTTCTATATTGCTCCCAGAGTTATCTTTCAAAAATATCATTTTCTGGATATCTTTCAAAAATATCATTTCCACTAGTCTTGCCTACCACACCCTGGCCACGCAGAAGGGCTTCATCTTTACAAATCCCTATACCCTGAAGTGTTGTCCATCCTAACCTACAGTTCTTAACTGATTTTGATAAAACCATTCCAGCTTACATGTCAGTTTTTCTTAGAAATATTTGTTACCTTCCCCAGCAAACTTTATTTCCATCTACCTATATTATAAATATATTTTTACACGTTTGTCTTTCTAAGTAGTCTTTGCATTTCTCAAGAGTTGACACTTGTTGCCCAGCTTAGTGCCTGCACATTCACTATAAAATGAATAAGTATGTGTTTTTCCTTTGGCCTCTTTTAAATAGTAAACTTACCAAATATGTTTAAAATGACTTCGCATTGTCATCAAATGTTTATTAGTGATAACCTAAGTGCCTAAGACATATATTTATGATATTTTGTAATCAAACTTGATTTAACCTAGAGTTGGGGGACTTTGACTTGTATTTTAAGTTCATAACATCTCTTATGCTCTGTGATGTAACCGTGATGTACAAATTGAATAAATGGCTTTATATTGTGTTATCTACGTATTAGACAATTTGCAATTTTTATTTTAAACAATACTTCTTTGACGTCTTTTGGGTTGTTGGACCGCTTTAAGAATTTGAAGGCTATAGACTTTATTTCCCACAAAATAGACATACTCGTGATTTTTAGTAAAATTTATGGAGGTTTATAAATGACAACCCCTATCAGGCCTCCCACTGCCCCAGAGCTGTATATGGATGCCTTCAGAGGCTTCAGATTCCAATTTTAAGACCTCTGTTTAAAGCATACATAGTATTCAGCATTTTAGCCTACTAAGCAAACTGTCAGTGATTGACTGGCACTGTGTTGGGTACCAGGAACATGAAGTTGCTCCTTCTGAGGAGCTGATTGTCTAAACTGATGTCTAGTCATCTGGTAAATTATGAGCTGAACTCTAGCTTCCCAACAAATTGTAAGTCATATTATGTTAGATACCCCCCTTAGATACCCCCTTTTTACAGAAAAATTTGTAATAATAAATAATAAAAAATAATAATAAAATTTCTAATAATTGAGACATTAAAATAAGTAGCTTTGCAGATTTTTTAAAATGTAGGGAAAATCAAATAGAAGCTAATTTTAAGCAGATATGTGTACTCAAAACCAGCTAAAAATCTGTGTCAGTTTTTGATGAGTCTGACAATCACATTCTCTTGCATACAATTACTCAACCCATTATGGATTTAATTATAACTGTTTCCTGAAATCTTGGTAATTCTTCTTGGGATGAAGTATTTCTTTAATTATGTAATTCAAACAGGAAAAACACAATCATACCCACAATTTGTATTTTCTCTTTAAAATTTATTCTGTGTGCATGTGTGCACAATTTCAGTTATATAGTAATATAATATAGTATTTGATTGCAGCTTTGGGACACCCTAAGCAGAGAACTCCATTAGATTGTGCCAGACTCAACTCACAAAAACAATGAGATGATGAAATTGTGTTGTTCTAAGCTGCTGAATTTGCGGTACTTTGTTACTCGGCAATAAAAAATGAATGCAGTAATATTATGTTTGTACTACCTGTAAATATTGTATAGGGCCAGCTCACGTAATTAAATCTATAGGGGGAAAACTATAATCTTACAACACTTACAGTGCTCCTTGAAGGAGAAAATTACAAGAGTCAATATCAAGTAGGTTTTCTTTTCTTATCAGCAGTTCTTCAAAATCTTAACCCATTTTATGGTGGGGTCACACCTACGGTGCATCTTAGAAGGGTACAGGCAAAACTTACTAAATGCAGAATACAAATGTCTTCATATAGTGATTAAAAGGCCCTGAAGGTGGCTCGGCGCCTGTGGGCTCAACGGGCTAGGGCGCCAGTCACATACACCTGAGCTGGCGGGTTCGAATCCAGCCCCGGCCTGCCAAACAACAATGACGGCTGCAACCAAGAAATGGCCAGGTGTTGTGGCGGGCACCTATAGTCCCAGCTACTTGTGAGGCAGAGGCAGGAGACTTGCTTGAGCCCAGGAATTGGAGGTTGCTGTGAGCTGTGATGCCATAGTACTCTATCCATGGGGACAGCTTGTGGCACTGTATAAAAAAAAAAAAAAAAAAGGCCATGAAGGCTATGTTAAACAGTTTAATGAAAAAATTTCAGATTGTTTATGAAGTTAGCATATTGTGCCCCATGACTGTACTAATGTACACAATTATGATTTAATTAAAAAAAATAAAAAGAAAAAAAATCTTAACCCATTTTAATTTTTTTCCCATCTTGGACCATAATTTCCTTATATAGCCTTTTCTGACATTTCTATACTGCCTGCCTTTCTTTTTCTCTGTTGACAGAGGTAGCATATTTCTTTAACACAGTGTTTATTAAAGACATTCAGTGTCTTAATGTTATAACTTATCTAGTGGAATCTATTTTCTTCTTGAAAACCTTCTTGGGATTCTGTAATTGCTTATTATAATTTCTTTGCATTGTATTTGTAAGTTAGATCTCATATTTCTTAGATTCCATGAGTCTTCTTTTCTCCTTGATTCCTTTTTGTTTGTGTAAAACATGTTCTCAAATAATTTTTTTCTTTATTTGCAAAGGCTGTATGAGGGGCAAGTTTTCTTTCTTTTTTTTTTTTTTGGAAGCAGAGTCTGACTGAGGTGACTATGTCACCTTCAATAGAGTGCTGTTGCATCACAGCTCACAGCAACCTCAAACTCTTGGGCTTATGCAATTCTC
Source organism: Arctocebus calabarensis (assembly GCA_963573935.1). Lineage (NCBI taxonomy): Eukaryota > Metazoa > Chordata > Mammalia > Primates > Lorisidae > Arctocebus > Arctocebus calabarensis. Next base: position 12,061 of record CAUYON010064416.1, on the reverse strand, counting down.
TTGCCTCAGCCCCCCAAGTAGCTGGGACTACAAGTGCCTACCACAATGCCTGGCTATTTTTTTGTTGTTGTCATTGTTATTTAGCAGGCCCAGGCTGGGTTTGAACCAGCCAGTCCTTTTGTATATGGCTGGTGCCTTAACCACTGAGCTACCACACCAGGGGTAAATTTTTTAAATACTAGTTTGTTCAGTAATAAAATTCTAGATACAAAATTATTTTTCCTTTCTACTTTGAAAGTATTGTTTTTGTGTTTTTGCGTCTAGTATTGCTAATGAATAGCCTGATTTCAACCTTTCTTTTCTTGTTAGTTTTTTTTTTTTTCTCAGTAAACTTTTAAGGATCTTTTTATCCTTAGTGTTCTAAAAATTCACTAGGAGTTTTCGAGGAATGGGCCTTTTAAAAATTCGTCCTCCATAATGAACACTGGAGACTGTGGAAGTGAGGTGTGGGATGAAAAATTACCTGTTGGTCACTATTCAGGTGACAAATACACTAAAATTGTAGACTTTTCCATTATATAATTCATCCATGTAAGAAAAGAAAATTGTACTCCCAAAGATATTTTTTAAAAAATAAAATGTTAAGACAATTAAAAAAATTGTCTTTATTCTTCAGAGAATATTTTCTGTCTGAATTAATGCTTTGTTTATGTTAGCTGTTTTTTTTTAGCATTGGCTTTGTTTATTCATTTTGTGCCATTTATTTTATGATGTTGGGTTTTTTTCATTTTCTGGTGAATTTATTTATACTGATGAGTGCATGACTGTATTACTTCATCTCGGTAGATTGTGAGCGATTTCTTTGCCATTGTGCAGCTTCTGTAACTTAGCAGTCCTCTCCTCTGAATAGGGGGCTGGCAGTGAGTAGTGAATGCGGATAGAGAACTGCTGAATTTTTTTTTTTTTTTTATTGAATCATAACTGTGTACATTAGTTCAATCATGGGGTACAGTGTGGAGGCTTCACATGCAATCTGAGATATTTTTATCAACCTGATTGACATACCATGCATGATATTTTCTCGTTTACTGTATGAAAACATTTTTGATCTGTATTTTATTGCAGTATTCGAGTAGGAAGCAAGCAAGCAAGGCTGTGCCCTCACACATTCTCTAAAGGAGGGAATCTTTACTCATGCATGCCACATGCATGCTATGCCAGTGCCTATGCTAGGATTCTTAGCCTTCTACAGTCAGACTTTTACTTTTTCTGAAGAATAGTAGGTGACATTGATTCTCAGAAAATGAAAGGCCCACTAGCAGGGTTACTGTGTAAACAGACTTGTAATCACCTTATTCTTGATTCTGTGTCCTATACCTTCCTCAGGATCTGACAACTCTGCGCTTGGACTTTCCTCAGAGTTCCATTCATTAGATGAACCTCTATCCTCTGGACTGTAGTTAGTTTCTACACCACCTAATTTTATCTTTTTCTCATTTCTATAAATTTGTATAAAACTTAATCTCTTTGCTTATCCCATTTTATATTTCTTTACTACCATTTGCAATAGGATTTTGGAAACAGAGAAAAACCACGTCCTCAGAGTGTTATCTTTTAAGAAAAATCTTGTTTGATTGATATGATCATCTTTATTTTCTTATTGTGTACATGGCACACAATAGGATCTTTGGTAAACATTTAGGGAATAGATACAAGAATTATGACTGATTTTTCCTTGAGAAAGACAAGTGTTCTGATGTATCTTTTGCAAAAATTTCACACCCTTAATAATCTCAACTAAACATGACAAAAGAGTTGACTCCTCAGAAAGATACAACAATTATAACCATATAGCTACATGACAGTAGAGGCCCAAGACACAGGAAATAAAAAGGAACAAGATTAAAAGGAAGAATAGATAATTCAAAAATAATAGTTGGGAACAAAAATAATAGTTGGAAACATTTGATTCATTCGAACTAAGCAAAAAAAGTCATCAAGAATATACAAGATTAAAACATTAATGGCTAACTTGTCCTAACTAACAATAGAAAACACTCTCTTTTTTTTAAGTACATGTGGAAGGTCTTATCCCCTAAGATGTTTTTGGCCATAAAAGGATTAGTCAGTTTAAAAGGATTAATAACCATACAAAGTATATTACTTGATGACAACAAAAATAAATTAGAAATCAACAGTGAAATTCAGGAAATCCTCAAATATTTGGAAATTAACTTATGGGTCAAAGAAGAAATCACAAGAGAAATTAGAAAGCACTTTTATTTTTATTTTATTTTATTTTATTTTTTTTTTGAGACAGATCCTCAAGCTGTCACCCTGGATAGAGTGCTGTGGCATCACAGCTCACAGCAACCTCCAATTCCTGGGCTCAAGTGAGTCTCTTGCCTCTGCCTCCCAAGTAGCTGGGACTACAGGGGCCCGCCACAACGCCCAGCTATTTTTTGGTTGCAGCCGTCATTGTTGTTTGGTGGGCCCAGGCTGGATTCGAACTCGCCAGCTCAGTTGTACGTGGCTGGCGCCTTAGCCCATTGAGCCACAGGCGCCAAGCCGTGCATACCAGTTTTTTAGGGTTTTTTTGAGTTAACATTTAAATTAATAGACCAAGTAACGCAGATTGTCCACCCAATGTGGGTGGGCCACGTCCAATCAGTGGAAGGCCCAAACAGCATAAAAAGGCCAACCTCCTCCCCCAAGTAAGAAAAAGAATTCTTCCTGCCAAAAAGCTCTGAAAAACTGGTATGTATTTGTCAGTGTTCTTAAGAGAAGTAGAACCAATAGGACAAATACATAAAGGATATGTATATACACAGAGAATGACAAAAATATAAATGCACTTTTTTTTTTTTTTTTTTTGAGACAGAGTCTCAAGCTGTTGCCCTAGGTAGAGTGCCATGGTGTCACAGCTCACAGCAACCTCAAATTCTCGGGCATAAGTGATTCTCTTGTCTCAGCCTCACAAGTAGTTAGAACTACAGGGCCCCACCACAATGCCCAGCTACTATTTGTTGTTATTGTTGCAGTTGTCATTATTGTTTTAGCTGGCCTGGGCTGGGTTCAAACCTGCCAACTTCGGTGTGTGTGCTCGGTGCCCTACCCACTGAGTTACAGACGCTGCCCCATATATACAGTTTTTAAGAAAGGAAAAACAATATTAAAATTGTAATATTCAGTATACACTGAAAATGGAAGATGAATACTAGCCATGGTGAGCATCTCTTATAATTGCAGAAGTCAAATGTAACTTGAGTATTACAAATTTAATACAGTTTTTTTCCATTCTTAAAATGTGTATACATTTTCTTGGCACCGACAGAAGGAAAGACATTTGTTATAAGAAATTGACTCATGTGAAAAGGCCCCACATCTATAGTCAGCAAGCAGGACACCCAAGAAAGCCCATGGTTTAGTTCCAGTCCAAGCTTAAAGACCTCAAAAGCAGGCGAGCCCATGGTCTAGTTGTGGTCCGAATGCCAGCCCCCTCCAGACCCAGGAAGAGCAGATGGTTCAGTTCAGTTCCAAAAACAGGAAAAAATATATATAATGCTCCAGTTCAAAGCCCATCAGTGGGAAAAATTCTTTCTCTTACTTGGGGGAGGAGGTTAGCCTTTTTATGCGGGCCTTCCACTGATTGGACGTGGCCCACCACGTTAGGGTGGACAGTCTGCTTTACTTGATCTATTGATTTAAATGTTAGTCTCATTCAAAACTATCTTCACGGAAACTCCCAGAATATTGTTTAACCAAATATCTGGGTAACTTTTGGCCCACTTAAGTCAACACATAACATTAATCTGCACTGGTTTCTAAGAGTCACAGGGAAAGGAGTTGGGGTGGGGGTGGGAGGACAGGGGTGAGAGGCCTGAGTTGAGGAAGATGAGGGCGGAGGACTCACCTGAACTGGCAGATCACTGGAGCCCGAGGTTCACGATGGGGTCACGCCAGCCCCTGAATGCGTCTGGGAACTTGGGAGGCACCTAAATGTTGTTGGGAGAATGGGGGTAACTGGCCACCGTCTGTGCAGAGCCCACTGTGTGTCTGGGGCGTAATAAGTATTAACTTCACGACTTCAGTGCTCCTTGTCGCCTTTTACAGGTAAGTACTGTTACTATTTACATTTGCACAGAGGATGCTGAAACCGAAAAAGAGAAAGGCTGGTCAGGGCCGCCCAATTCATGAATACTGAGTAAGACTCTAAACCACGAGGAATCTTGACCTGAGGTCAGGAGTATATCTGAAGCCTTAGATGGCCATTAGACAGCTGTGTTATTCTAATTATTATTGATGTTATGGGTTAGATACATTCATATCACTATGAATGTTTTCAGTAAGAAAAAGGGGGAATTTTTTATTATTATTATTATTTTTTGAGACAGAGTCTCACTATGTCACCCTGGGTAGAGTGCTGTGGTGTCACAGCTGACAGTAACCTCAGACTCTTGAGCTTAAGTGATTCTCTTGCCTCAGCCTCCCAAGTAGCTGGGACTACAGGTGCCCGCCACGATGCTATTTGCCCGGTTATTTGTTATTCTTGTTGTAGTTGTCGTTGTTTAGCAGGCCCAGGCTGGGTTTGAACCCACCAGCCCCAGTGTATGTTGGTGGTGCCATTGCCACTGAACTATGGGCGCGAAGCCAAAAAAGGGGGAATTTACATCTCACCACTTTTAAATAACTGTTTAAATGTCCATCTCCTTCTTGAGTCTGAGAGCACGTAAGGACCAGGTGCCGCACGCACTTTATCTTTGTGTTTTCAGTACCCACTGGAGCATGAGGTCCATGGTGGGGCTCATGGCTGTCCATAGCTGTTGAAAAAGTAAAGGAATTCGCCAGTTTCCATCCCTACCGGCAGCATTAGAAAGTTTTTGTTCACTCTCACTAGAACTTGTTTTTATAAGAGTTGTCGATCCGAAAATATCAGATTCAAGTTTAAATTTTGATATATAATATGACATGTCACTGGTCTAAATTGCCTTCTTCTGCTCAGAACAGATGTTAACAAACATGGCCCACTCTCTCTTTTTGTAAATAAAGTTTTATTGGAACACAGGCATGCTTGTTAGTTGATGTATATTCTGTGGCCACTTTTGTGCTATAAAGGCAGAGTTTAGTAGCTGTGACAGAGATGGGAAGGCTCACAAAGTCTAAAAACCCTCAATAGCCTTGACAGAAAAAGCTTGCTGGCCCTGGCTTAGATAAACCCAGGCAGGGAAATGTATTGTTCATGAAATGATGGGTAAAGACCGCAATGCTGCCCGTAGACCTTAATGGCAAAGGAGTAGTTATGATAATTTAAGAAATTCTAACAAATGACTAACATTCATCATTTCCTTATGCTTGCTTCCCTTCTCCACTTCAAAGAGGAGCAGATGGTTCGTTTTTTTGTTTTTTGTTGTTTTAGCCTGACTCTTGGCCCCCTCTTTCAGGCCATGTTGGCTAAACAGAAATAAATCCAGACCTGTAGGCTGGGATATAAAGATGCTACAAGGATAAAACCGTTAAGAACTGTTTGCAGGATTGTTTATGTATTTGATCTTGTTCCCTGAAGGAAATTAACATCTAGTTACATATCCAAGAGCGAATGTGCACAAGAAATGGATAAGAATGTTCACTGAGGGGGTCTGTAGGAGGGAAAAAATCCACATGACCATGCACAGGGGAAACAGACAAAAACTTGATACAATGCAAGTGATGACATAACAGAAAGCGGTTGACATGAATGAGCCAGACTTAGTGGGTGAGTCTCGACAACATGATGTTTAGCAAAAGAAATTATATTAATAGAAGGATATATGCCACACGACCCAAATATAAAGCTATGTCAAAATCAACCTGCATATGTACATAAGAAAACTCTGCATGGGAATGAGAAGCAGCGGCTTCAGGTGAGAGCTTTATCCCCATGGTGAGTGAGAGGGAATTGGAATTGAGGAGGGGTACACAGGGTGTCATGTTTGGGGCTGCTCTGGGTGGCTTCTAAACAATAGAAATTCATTTCCTACAGTTGTAAAGGCTGGGAAATCCAAGTTCAAGGTGCTGGCAGTGTCTGATGAGGGCCCGACTCCTGGTTCATGGACAGCGGGTCAGCTCTTTGCTTTGTCCTCACGTGGTGTAGAGGCCAGGGACCCATTTATAAGGGCAGTAATCCCATTCGTGAGAGAACCGCCTTCATGATCCAATCAATCGCCTCCCAAAGGCCCCACGTCCTAATGTCATTGCCCCGGGGGTGAGAATTTCAGTCTGTGAATTTGGAGGGGTGGGCGACCCAAACATTCAGACCATCGCACAGAAGCTACATTTGTATTTCTGATGTTTTTTTTTTTTCCAACCAGAATATGAATACAGCGATTTTCATCATATTCTAAATTAAAAATACTTTATGAAACATTGCAGGCCTGGTGCAGTGGCTCATGCCTGTAATCCTAGCACTCTGGGAGGCTGAGGTGGGAGGAGCCCTCGAGCTCAGGAGTTCAAGACCAGCCTGAGCAAGAGTGAGACCTCATTTTTACTAAAAATAGAAAAATCAGGGCGTGAGACAATATTTGTTTTGTGAACATGTGCTTGTGTGTATGTGTGTGCATGGATATATACCTCTGTGTGTGTGTGTATGCGTGTAACTGTGCATGTGTGTACGGGTTGTTGAGGAAATCGTATTTCTTTTCTTCTGTGGGTCATGGTTAGGAGTTTGAAAGCTACAATGTTAGCTCTCTAGCCACTTCAAACAATAAACATCTACTATGTCACACCTGGGAGGGGTCCTGATTCAGGAGCCCTCCTGAGGTTGTTGCCCAGACATCAGCCGGGCTGTGGTCTTCTCTGACAGACACGGGTCCCCGCTGGAAGACTCAGTTTCCCCTTAGGGGGCCTCCCCCCAGGGCTGACTCGGCCGCTGGCTCCCTTCAGAGCAGACAATGAGCCGGAGAGACAGGGAAGGCCCCAGTCTCCTGTAACCCAATCTGGGAAATGATAGTTTCTCATTCCTGCTGCTGGGCTGTCTCAGGCCAACCCTGGTACAGTGCGAGGGCGACTAGCCTAGTGTGTGAGGACCCAGAGGTGGGGAGATCAGGGGCCATCTCAGGGCTGCCCGGCCACTGACCTGGCCTGGACAACATTCTAGGGAGAGTAACTGGCTGTATTTCTGTAACAGAGGAGAGTTTATTAGCGGGGCGTGTAAAGTCTGGTCCTTAACGGCAGGTCCCAAGCCTGTGGGTATTGGATCACTTCTCTTTACACGTGGCACCAGTTACGTTTCCCAGCACTCTGGGTCTGGATCCACGCCCCACATCTCAGGAAGAAAATGAAGAGTTCAAAAGCAGGGCTATCTAGGTGGCGCCTGTGGCTCAGTGAGTAGGGCGCCAGCCCCATATACTGAAGGTGGTGGGTTTGAACCTGGCACTGGCCAAACTGCAACAAAAAAAATAGCTGGGCATTGTGATGGGCACCTGTAGTCTCAGCTGCTCGGGAGGCTGAGACAAGAGAATCAGCTAACCCCAAGAGCTGGAAGTTGCTATGAGCTGTGATGCCACGGCACTCTACTGAGGGTGACAAAGTGAGACTCTGTCTCTTAAAAAAAAAAAAAAAAAAGCAGGGCACTTGAAAACACAGGGATGATACAACTTCAAGGAAAGAAATCTGAGAAACAATGTAATGTACACCTTTTGTTTGTTAGGCTTCTGTTTATGATACCGGTTACACCATGTTCCAAGCAAACCTAATGTGAGAAAACTAGAATTTCCTAGGCAGAACGGTAAGGGGCTCTAAGACGTCTATAATTCATCCTCTTTGTTGTATAAATAAGAAACATGAGGCCTGAATAATTTCGTAGTTTAAAAAAAGGTTTCTTGGCCAGGTGTGGTGGCTTACACCTATAATCCTAGCACTCTGGGCGGCCAAGGCCGGTATACTGCTTAAGCTCAGGAGTTTGAGATCCAGCCTGAGCAAGGGTGGCACCCCGTCTTTATTAAAAATAGAAAAACTAGCCCAGCGTGGTGGCAGGTGCCTGTAGTCCCAGCTTCTTTGGAGGCTGAGGCAGGAGGATGTCTTGAGCCCGAGTTTGAGCTTGCTGTGAGCTATGATGATGCCACAGCACTCTACCCGGGCTACAGAGTGAGACTGTGTTTCAAAATAAAGAAAAGGTTTTTTGAATTCTTTATATAAAAAAATTTTCTATAGTGGGTTTTCTGAAAACTGAGTACTGTGTAGTAGACCCTTTTAAGAGAAAACGATTCTTAAGGCGTCAGCGTTGGCTTAGATTATTATTATTACAGATGAATTTAGGTATCAAGTTCTTTTCTAACTTTAAGGTCAAAACAGTTTTACAAATCAAATACAGATAATCACAAATCATTAGTTTCTCATTAGTTGAAGGTGCTGATTGCTGTTTGAGATGCAGTTAGCCACTCCTGCCCTGGGCTCTCCCATGCTGGGCGGGCTCCCTGTCTGTTGGACTGGGTAAGTCCAGTCAGGCTACGAAGAAGTTGTGATATCATCTCAACTAATAGGCAGTTTAGGGGGTGGCGCCTGTGGCTCAGTGAGTAGGGCGCCGGCCCCATATGCCAAGGATGGGGAGTTCGAACCCGGCCCCAGCCAAACTGCAACAACAACAACAACAATAATAAAAATAAACGGCAATTGAAAATGAAGCCTTCCCTTAATTCTACCCTCCCCTTGCTGCCATCCCGTCTCCCTGGAATTCCACGTCCACTTCCTCTTCCCACATTCTCTCCTTTTTCCCTACCTTATTTTATTGTAAAATAAATCGATATAGAAGTCATATAAAACGAGTTATTCTAAGATGAGGCCCCTAGTCATTACCACCCGGGCGAGCACATGAAGTTCCCCAGCAGCCCAGACGCCTCTCCGGGTGCTGAGGCCCTGTCAGAGCCGCCTCCCCCCACAGCCACTAACCTGACTTGTAATAATCCCTTCCTTGATTTCCTGACAGTTGTAGTACACGCGTGCATTCCTAGACCCTTAGGTTTAGTGCTGATCGGGTTGTCAATCTTTGGTGTTCTCCTGTTCTTTTCCTTGCGGTTGGGCTGTTGGAGAGCCCACACCTGTGGAACTGTTCCCCATCTAGGTACCGAGTGCTGCGTCTCAGTCCTCGGAATCTTCTGTAACCTGACTGAGGCTTGAGCACCGCAGGGGCGGGCCCCATGGTGGCGTGATAGGACGGCTGCTCGGCGCACCTTTTGTGATGTTAGGAGCCAGTGATGGTTACTGCCTAGATCTGTTCATTTCTAGTTCTATTCTTTTCTGTTCTATGATATTCTAATTTTATCATTTCTTTCTCATTTAGTAGTTAGAATTGATGCTTATCATCTAGGGCTATAAATTCCTAAAGTGGGTGGGGAATGGTGATGGTCTAGTTCTGTTATTTTTTTAATTTATTAGGATTTATTTTCATTTCTTACACTTTATGTTTTTTTTTTTTTTTTGGAGTTTTTGGCCAGGGCCGGGTTTGAACCCACCACTTCCAGTATCTGGAGCCAGCGCCCTACGCCTTTGAGCCACAGGTGCCGCCCAAACACTTTGTTTTTTAAGACAGAGTTTCACTTTGTTGCCCTCTATGGCTCAAAGGGGTAGGACGCCGGCCCCATATGCCGGAGGTGGTGGGTTCAAATCCAGCCCCGGCCAAAAACTGCAAAAAAAAAAAAAAAAGACAGAGTTTCACTTTGTTGCCCACTGTAGAGTGCAGTGCTATCATAGCTCACAGCAACCTCAAACTCTTGGGCTCAAGTGATTCTCTTGCCTCAGATTCCCAAGTAGCTAGGACTACAGGTGCCCACCACAACACACAGCTATTTTTTGGTTGTAGTTGTCATTTTTGTTTGGCAGGCCCAGGCTGGGTTCAAATCCACCAGCTCCGGTGTATGTGGCTGGCGCTCTAGCCCCTGAGCTACAAGTGCCGAGCCCTAGGAGGTTTTCTTAAACTATAGTTTTTAGTATTTGTTTTCTTTCCTTTCTCTGGCTTATTCTAGCAGGGACTCCTATGTTACATGTTAATCTTCTTTGCCTATTTCCAGTACTATCCCTTTCTCTCCCATTTATTTTTTGAGCGAGGGTTTTGCTCTGTCACCTGGGCTAGAGTGCAATGGTGTCATCATAGTTCACTGTACCCTCATACTCCCGGGCTCAAACGATCCTCCTGCCCCAGCCTCCTGAGTAGCTGGTCTGCAGGTGCCTACCACAACACCAGGCCGCTTTTAAACTTTTTTTTTTTTAATTTTAGAGACAGGATCTTGCTTTGTTACCCAGGCTTGTCTCAAACTCCTGGTCTCAAAAGATCTTCCAGCCACAGTCTTCCTGTGTGTTAGGATTATAGGCCTGAGACACTGCTCCTGGCCTTCCAAATCCATTTTATCTTATTTCTTTTTGGCTTTAAACTTTTCTCATTCCTACCTTCTGTTTCTCTCAAAGCATAATCTCTTACATTTATCTCTCTCTTTTTTTTTTTTTTTTTTTTTTGCAGTTTTTGGCTGGGGCTGGATTTGAACCCACCACCTCCGGCATATGGGGCTGGCGCCCTACTCCTTTGAGCCACAGGCACCGCCCTACGTTGATCTCTTTTGTGTTTCTTCTAGTTTAGTCTTTATTTCTGGAGTGAACTTTTTCTTTTTTTCTACTTTCATGAATTCTGTCACCTCACATCTGAGTCTTTCAAATTCTATTCTATTTCCCATCGTCTTTTCGCTTATTTTGAAAGAGAAGATTGGTCTGTTCTCTGAGCTTGTCTTTCTGGGAAGCTTTTGTTGTCTATATGGTTGTTATTCTATTCCTTCCTACTTGTTCTTTACTCATTTTTATGTGAATTTTACTTTTCCCGAACGCTTAGAAGGCTAGCTTGGTTCACACGTGTTCATCTTCTGTTCTTTTCGTAAAAATGGTTAAAGGTATTTCAATTTGCAAACAAATAACTAAAATTATTATAATTTGGCATGTGAGAGATCGCTTTATTTGTTATGTGGGTGGAAAAGCAGAGGAAAGTGAGTTTCCCTAGAGAAAAACAAAGTAGACACAGGGCGAGGAGAGAGGCCCTTAGTTCCTGCCACAAGGAGAGAGGCCCTTAGTTCCTGACCAATGTCTCTTTCTGTTTCTAGTCCCTTTTTTGTTTCACACAATGTAACTGTATTTTTTTTTTTTGAAACAGAGTCTGACTCAGTTGCCCTGGGTAGAGTGCCGTGGAGTCACAGCTCACAGCAACCTCAAACCCTTGGGCTCAAGCAATCATCTTGTCTCAGCCTTCCAAGTAGCTGGGGCCCACAGGCACCTGCCACAAAGCCCAGCTAGTTTTTTCGTTTTTGTTTTTCTCTTTTCTTCTATTTGTAGAGACTGAGCCTCTGTTTGTTCAGGCTGGTCTCAAACTCCTGCGCTCAGGCAGTCTACCTGCCTTCTGCCTCCCAGAATTACTGGTGTCACCCACTGCGCACAACTGTAGGTAGTGTGTAACTACCTACAATCCCTGTGTTCTTTTTTTTTTTTTAATGCCATCCTTATTTATTTATTTATTTTTTTGAGACAGAGCCTCAAGCCGTCACTCTGGATAGAGTGCTGTGGCATCATAGCTCACAGCAAACTCCAATTCCTGGGCTCAAGCGAGCCTCCTGCCTCCGCCTCCCAAGTAGCTGAGACTACAGGTGCACCACAATGCCCGACCGTTTTTTGGTTGCAGCTGTCATTGTTGTTTGTTGGGCCCTGGGCTGGATTCGAACCCGCCTGCTCAGGTGTACGTGGCTGGCACCTTAGCCTGGTGAGTCACAGGCGCCGAGCCCCATAACTGTGTTCTTATAATACATTCTTCCTCTGGGTTTAGGTTAAGTCAATGCAGTTTTCTGTTACTTTAGTTAAAGAATTTTGACCAGCAAAAATTTTGACTGTGCACATTTATTAATTTGGAAAGTATAGGCTGGAAAATTAACTACGATGCTCTATACAGAAAAGGGTTGTTTATGAATTTTTTTTTTAATTTTTTTTTTTTTTTTGTAGAGACAGAGTCTCACTTTATCGCCCTAGGTAGAGTGCCGTGGCGTCACACTGCTCACAGCAACCTCCAGCTCCTGGGCTTAAGCGATTCTCTTGCCTCAGCCTCCCGAGTAGCTGGGACTAC
>CAUYON010064412.1:0-13362 GCA_963573935.1 Arctocebus calabarensis | reverse complement strand
GGCTGAGTTTGAACCTGCCACCTCTAGCATATGGGGCAGGCACCCTACTCCTTTGAGTCATAGGCACTGCCCAACACCTGGCTATTTTTTTTTTTTTTTGTAGAGACAGAGTCTCACTTTATCGCCCTCAGTAGAGTGCTGTGCAGTCACAGCTCACAGCAACCTCCAGCTCTTGGGCTTAGGCAATTCTCTTGCCTCAGCCTCCCGAGTAGCTGGGACTACAGGCGCCCGCCACAACGCCCAGCTATTTTTTGATGCAGTTTGGCTGGGGCCGGGTTTGAATCCAGCACCCTCGGTATATGAGGCCGGCGCCCTACTCACTGAGCCAGTTTGGCCGGGGCTGGGTTTGAACCTGCCATCATTGGTATATGGGGCTGGCGCCTTACCCACTGAGTCACAAGTGCCACCCATGCCTGGTTATGTTTAGAGATGAGTCTTGCTCTGGTTCAGGCTGGTCTCGAACCTGTAAGCTCAGGTAATTCACCCACCTTGGCCTCCCAGACTGCTGAGATTACAGGCATGAGCCACCATGCCTGACCAGATTCTGCCTTTCTCACAAGCTCCCAGGTAATATGGATGCTGCCGGACTTTGAAGAACAAGGATTTGGAGCGGGTGGTGCCTATGGTTCACTGGGTAGGGTGCTGGCCCCATATACTGAGGGTGGTAGGTTCAAACTCAGCCTCAGACAAACTGCACCAAAAAAATAGCCAGGTGTCATGGTGGGCACCTGTAGTCCCAGCTACTCGGGAGGCTGAGACAAGAGAATCACCTAAGCTCATAGGTTGCTATGAGCTGTGTGACGCCAGGGTACTCTACCAAGGGCAATAAAGTGAGATTCTGTCTCTACAACAAAACAAAACAAACAAACAAAAAGAACAAGAAGCTGGAGTATCCCATAGGCCTACCTGTGAAGATGGGCACCCCGAATATGCTTTGGGAGCCTGTGTCCCTTCCCCCAGGGCCTAGGAACTTCAAGAAATGCAGAAGCTAGAGTTAGAGGTAAGGAAGTTCCCAACAGTATATGCTAAGCTCACTTGATAAGCAAATGCATCGAATGAGCAAAGAGGAATGAAAGAGACCCCCTGAAAGAAAGAAAAGGCTCTTGGGGAGGAGAATTTTATTTTAGCCCAGTGTGGGTCAAGAGATTTTCCAAATAGAACACCAGATCACAGAATGGCATTATGAAAAGGACTCAACTACATCAATGAGAGTTCATATGTGTTTGGAACCAACGTGGAGAGAAGCTTTGGGCTCCCCTTGACACTGACCTTCCCTCTAACTCAGAGCACGTCTTTTGTGCAGGATTGGGGAGATCTAAGCCTGACAGCTGTCCATGAGGGTTTCAGGACAATGAGCTCAATTCAAACACTCATGATTTGCAAATTTAATCTGGCATGGGCATTAAAGTCCCATGGAACAGACCACATCTAGAGTATTATGTTCAATTCTGGGCAGTTTATTTCAAGAGAAGATTAAAAACTACCATGTACTGAGTTGCCTTTAGTTGCCAGGCTAGTACTATTCTAGGCTTTTTACATGTATTAATTTATTTAATCCTCTCAACTCCATGAGATTCAGTATCATCATCACTCACATTTCACAGACGAGGACACCAAGGCTCAGAAAAGTGAAGGATTATAACCAGGGTCACACAGCCGGTGAGTTTGGAGCCACGTGTAAACCCAGGCAGACGGACAACAGAGACCGTATTTTTCACAGTGTGTCATATGGTCTCTTGGTACTTGTCTGACTCTTGAAATGATGACAAACACATAAGCCTAGAAAAAGATGGCCAGGATATAAAACTGGTACCAAAGTGTGGATATTAGAAGAAAGGTTAAGTTCAGCATTACAGAAGGGTATATAAGTTGATGCTATCCAACAATAGAAAAAGTTACTCCACGGAGCAGTGGTGCTAGACACTGGGAGCCTTCAAGTGTGTGGCGGGTTGATCACATGCCTGGGCCACTGAAAAGGCAGCTGCTCTTTGGGAGGCAAGTTTAACCAAATGAAAGATTACTTCCAAGGCTGAGACTTTACACCTCTCATCCTGTCTTAGTCTCTCCATCTGGAAAAATAGACTCTAACACCAGGAGCACAGTGTTTACGACAAGCTACATTTAGCCAGAATTTGCCCACCAATTCTAGTTTGAGTGATGGAGAGAAAGTAACAGCAATGCCAAGACTAAAACTTGGCCAGGATGCCAATAAATTGAGCCAAAAGAAGGATTGTAGGAAATATGCAAATGAGCTGCTACTGACACTTCCTTGCTCCCCTGACCTGTTATCTCATGAGGTTTTTGTGGGAGTGATAAACTCCTCCAAGGTGGCTAAAAATGGCTCTCTCCCTCTCAAGAAAATATTAAAAATATATGGAATTGGCTCGGCACCTATAGCACAGTGGTTACAGTGCCAGCCATATACACTGAGGCTGGTGGGTTCAAACCCAGCCTGGGCCAGCTAAAACAACAATGACAACTGCACCAAAAAAATGGACAGGCGCTGTGGTGGGCGCCTGTAGTCCCAGCTACTTGGGAGGCAAGAGAATCACTTAAGCCCAAGAGTTAGAGGTTGCTGCGAGCTATGACGGCATGGCAGTCGATCGAGGGCAACAGAGTGAGACTCTGTCTCAAAAAAAAAAAAAAATATATATATATATATAATCTATTATGAAATACAATAGAGGCTCAGTGTTTCCTGACTCAAATTATTCTGTTGACCAGCACCACATCTACATTATCGGAGGACCCTGGAAGTGAGTGACAAAGCAAAGTCTCCAAGGAGGAAGGCAGAGGAGGATGACTGGATGTGATCAAACGCCATCCTGCAAATCCCTCAGCCAGCAACTAGATAACAGCGATCCTGGCTCTGAGCCAGAGAATGGAGAACTAATATGAAATCTCAGCCTAGGAAAAGATCCAGGCTGAGAGCCACGTCATATCTAGAGTACTGTCACCCCCTCCCCAAGCACAATGGCTGGGGAAGGCAGGGAAGGGACTCGTCAAGCACCAGCTATTTCAAGGCGCTATGCTAATTGCTGTGGGAGATACAAATTTATCAGAAAGACATATGTGGACAGAGTATTTCAGGACAACTTCTATTTCCAACTGGCTGTTTCAGTCAATTAAAGGACACTTTTAAAAATGTAACTTAATAGGCGTTGATGACTTTGGCTTCCCAGTTGGTTCTGACAACACCAAATTTGGAAGATGCTGGGCCCAGTTGGGATGCTTCCTTTTGAGAGTCAAGAAAACCTTTCTGTGGTCTAGACACTCTCTAAGTCTCCACGCTCCTCACCACGCTACCTCCTTTCCGCCAGACTTTCCTAATAAGGAAGCAGGAACAGCATAGCCAGACACAGCAGAAAGGTCTGAGCAGAAGACCTGAGCTTCACCCCATCCCTGAGGCTTCCTCTCTCGGACCCTCGGCCCCACTCCCTCTGAGGTTTCTCTCCACTCACAAGCCCTCCACACTCCCCACCTCTGTTGCGGGCTTCTTCAGAGGTCTGTTTCCCCCTCTTCTTCCCGCTCTCTTCAGATCTGGATGTGCCACCCGAGGCAGGTCTCACAAGATCTCCATCTTCATCCGCCCTCTGACTTGGGGTCAGCTCCACCCACAGCACAAGTCCTGGGGAGCTGGTGGAGGAGGGGCACTCCAGCATTACCCTGAACAGCATAGCAGGGTCTGCAGTGACTTCTCCTGTCCCCCCATCTCTCACCTCTATGTGTTGTCCCACACACACACACAAAGCCACTAGAGCAAACAAACTCTCCTTTCTCTCCTGGAGAGTTCTCAGCCAGCTGAGTCACTGGACCTTAATGGTGAGGGAAAGTCAGGTCGCCCCAACTTCCCAATTGCTACCCATGTTCACGTCTAAACACACACAGGGAAAGTGACCGCTATAATAGGGATAGCGAGGAAGAACAGAAAGGTATGGGGGCAGAGTATAGAGGAGAGAAGACATGAGTTAAGCCCAACCTGCTAGCTGCCACCAGGTAGTTAAATGGGTATAAATGGGGGCACTGACCTTCTGGATTCAGAACAGTCCCATCCTGCAAAAGATAACTATAGTTGCCTCATTAGAGATCCCCTCCCAGGCAGCATGTGCGAGAAGGGAAAGATAAGGCTGGAACTGGGTATGGTCCCTAGTTCTGCCTCCACATCAGCTCTGTCTCTAAGCCTCAGCTTCTTTGTGACTTTCTTTCTGCACAATCTGAAGGGCCCCCTTGATTAGACCAGAGCAGCTGACAGGCCCTCCCTAGGTGCATATGAACACAAGAGTAACAAACACTCTCACCAGAGGAGATGGCTTCTACCACCTGCCTCTTCTAAGATGGGGTCTGGGCACCTGGGGCTATCAGTGGTACATGACACAGTGGAGTCAAATAAATAATCACACTCCCCATCTCCACTATCTTACTGCCCACATTCACGTTCTTTTCACACAAAGAGCATGAAGAGGGCTCAAGCAGGACACGTGGAAACATCTGTAAATTCTAATTCTGGTTCTTCCCCATTTCCCAGTATGGCCTAGAGTAAGTAGCCCACCATCTTAGAAATGGATTCTTCATGGGCAAAAAGGGGTAATCAACAATCACCCTGTTCCCAAACCATAGTAGAATCCATTAAAAAAAAAAAATCACCTTGGACGAGCTGGGGAGAAAACAGTGTATTGGGTGGGTATAAGGCAAAACATATTGATAAGGAGATTAGGGGTTCCTACAAGAAAGACACTCACCCAGCTTCATAGCATGAATGAGGTCATCTTCAGGAACTGGGCACAACCTCATTGCCCTCTGGCACAACCCTGCTGATTCTCTCTCTTTACCAGAAACCCACAATCTCCCTAGTCTCTCTTCATCCCCAGAAGACAGAAATGTATACCTGACTTGAATCCCAGTAGGACTCCTAGTCACACACATCGATTGCCCTGGCCTGACATGTTACAAATGCACCAAGAGCCCGAAATATCAAATCAAGGGTCTGGACAAGACACCCTCTGACTGCTCTCATTTTTACAGTTGGAAATGTGGCCACTCAAAGCGATGGGTGCTGAGTCAACTAACAATAGAGACAAGGACACAGCTCCCCAGCCAACAGGCCCTACTTTAGCAAGTCCCGGTCACTCCACTCCCCAGCCCTCCCTGCAACAAGCTGAGAGGGAATACCCCTCAACAGAAAGGAAACGCCTCTCAGCTATAAATGCCTTGCCCATTCTTCTGTTTGCCAAGGGCAGAGTCCCTGGGAAGGGAGGGAACAGCACCATCTACTAAGCCACCCACATAAGTGAGTGGACTGAGCGGGTCCTGAGAGAATGACAAATAGGCTACATGCACACAGCATTTTCCAGTAGGAAATGGAACAGAGCAGTACACATTCCATCACATGCTCCCGATGCCTATTCCAGCCTTATCTTTAATTTATCATGATAAATATTTATAGGGTCAGTGTTCTGCCTGAGTATTCGAGAGCCATTCTGCCCCTCCCCCTCCAGCTACTCCTAACCTCAGCCACCTGGTGCCAAGATTCCCTCCAACTCCCGCATCCCACTGCTGACCTTAGCCGTGGTCAAGGCCACACTTGGCAGGCCTCCTGCTGACTGTCAAATCCATAGTCAGAAGGAGATAGACAATGAAAAACGGCCTTCTCTGGGGACTGCTTTAAGGCTTTCCTGTCAGAAATACTTGCCAGAAGCCTGAGACCTTTAGGCATGGCCCCAGGACCTGGCACAGAACCTGCCCTTACAGTATATCCAGCCCACTCGGCAACCAGAAAAGCTTGTCCTAAAGGGTGAGCTTCAGCCGGGCAGCCAACTCCATGCTTTCCTCCCCTGACTTACGCCCCTCACACACCAGGGCTCAAGTTTTGGCTCTAGTTGCTGCCCTCTGTGGCTCTGCACAAGTTGCATAACCTCTGGGACTCAGCCACCTCACAGACAGGACACATGGAAGGGGAGAGAGGCTTGAGGTCCTGTACACACCTGAGGAGCGGCAGTGTTTCTCAAACTAGTAATGACTCACCTGAATGCGAAATAAAGCTGAAGGGCCAAGACTATCTTTAATATACATACATATGTATTATATTTAAAATATATACATACACATGCATAGAATATACCAGACAAGACCAGAATATAACAAGAAACATACACAATAAAGGTAACGTGTTGCTGGATTGGGATAAAAAATATGTTTCCACTGGTTCCATTAGGACTTAGTTTCAAAATTGTCTCGCTATTTTCCCAGCTGCTTTCTACTCTCAGCAGAGTGGGATGGTAAAGTCCTTAGAGTAAGGGCCACGTCTCTAATTTTCCCAGCACCATTCCCTGCTCAGGCAGGGTTGGGCTCAGACCACAGTGGGCCTCCTAAGCAAACTGTTCCCTGGCTGGAAAGCACCCACCAAATAGAAAATCAATGTGAGAGGAGAGGATGGAAACCTGCCCTTGACAGCGCCAGGCACGTCCCAAACATTGGCCCTGCGGGTTCACTTCAGCACCTCCACGTTACAGATGAGGAAACCAAAGCTCCAAGAGATTAAATTGTACCAGAAAGGATGAGGATTGAGATACGGGTTTGGATGGTCCCTGGCTTTCCCTACTGGACCCCACTGCCTTTATCGCTGCTTGGGGGAGCACATGCACCACCCCATCAAATCTTCCAAACATCCTGAGCTGGTCAAGATAACTCACAACACAAAACACACACACACAGGGTGGGAACAACATTCTTTCCTACCTGCCTTTCTCTGGCTTTCCCAGTCGCATGAGGGAGAGCGGAGAGGACTGTGCTGGGGGCATCTGAGATTTGTCTTCCTCCTTGTCCCGCCCTTTCCTTCACTGCTTCTTTTGAGCCTAATTCCCCCCTGCTCACTCCCCTCCCCCAATACCAGCCAACTGGTTACCCGGGCAACCCAGCTGGGAGGCTGCCAGTTACCACGGCAACCCAGCATGGCCGCCAGGCTGCCTTGCTTGGGAAGGTCAGGGGACCAGCTGGGCTGCAGAGCAGCTGGGATGTTGCCGGCAGGACTGTATGAGGAGGTTGGGGGGCTGCGGGTGCAGGGAGCTACTGTGCCTGAGAGAACTAAATTCCTGCTGTCAGAGGACCACCTTTCAGTTTCCCATAAAGCAGGACCCCCCAACTTGGAGCATGAAACAGAAGCTAACCTTCCCGGTTCTGTCACCCAATCTGAATCTGACCCCTCCCACCTTTTCAACAGAGTTCCGGTCACCTCACTTCAAGGAAGATTTCTCAGACTGAGCAGCAACAGGCTGTCACTCAGCATACCCCCCCCACCTTCTTACTCTCCTCCCTTTCTGAGCATATCTGGGAGTTAACATGCATGCAACACGTGTGTCTGTATGCACATATCGTCTCGCCACAAAATGTGTGGGGAACAACAAAACTAATATTTTCTACATGCCTTGGGTAGAGTTTCTCAGTTGATCCATAATAAACATCCCCACTTTGCAGATATAGCAACTGAAACCTACAAAAGCTAAGGAACTTGTTCAAGGTCACTCAGGTGCTGAACAGGAGAGTGCAAATGAAGTTGTGTGTGAACCAGCTTCTTCCTGAAATTCCTTAAGCTGCTGACTCCTGCGCCTCCCCTACCAATCAATCACTGGCCGGCTTTAAGGACACATTTTGAACATCTATTAAAGGATGTTTGGCTCTCTGCCCCCTTGCCTACTTGACCTGGCAGCAAAGGCCCATTTGCTATCTATGGTGAATGGATCTTGCTCTGTAAGCCTCTATCTTGCTCTTATTCAATAAACTAGAAACCTATCTTTCTCTTCTTCAATAAACTATGTTTCATGCTTTAAAAAAAAAAAAGATTATTCAGTGCCAGATTTTTTTCTTTTTTTGAGACAGAGTCTCCCTATGTCACCCTTGGTAGAGTGCTGTGGCATCACAGCTGACAGCAGCCCCAAACTCTCGGGCTTAAGCAATTCTCTTGCCTCAGCCTCCCAAGTAGCTGGGACTATGGGCGCCCGCCACAATGCCTGGCTATTTTTCTGTTGCAGTTATCACTGTTGTTTAGCTATCTCGGGCCAGGTTCGAACCTACCAGCCTATATGTGGCCGGCACCATACTCACTGAGCTACGGGCACTGCCAAGTGCCAGATGTTTTATTCACATGAATTTATTTCATTTTTGTCCTCACCCCTGTGAAGGAGGCTTTAGTCTCCACATATGATGGCTTAGGAAACTGAGCCTCAGAGAAGTTAAGTACCTTTCCCAGCTTAAGGTCACTCCCTAGGAGAAACCCTACCTGACCCTCCCAGGAGACTGTATTACTTTCTTTCTTTTGGCCATCAAAATATGCAGCATGTCTCCATCATATATAGGACAAGTATTTGCTCAAATTTATTTGCTCCTTACAAGAACATGAATTTAAAAATTCATTTTTGCAACCTAGTACTGTACATAAGGTCCCAGTGGTCATGGGTGGCGCCTGTGGTTCAAGGAGTAGGGTGCTGGCCCCATAAATTGGCAGTGGTGGGTTCAAACCTGGCCCCAGCCAAAAAAAAAAAGGGGGCTCAGTGCCTGTGGCTCAACAGGCTAAGGCACCAGTCACGTACACCTGTGCTGGCGGATTCGAATCTAGCCCAGGCCCGACAAACAACAATAACGGCTGAAACCAAAAAATGGCCAGGCATTGTGGCGGGCGCCTGTAGTCCCAGCTACTTGGGAGGCGGAGGCAGGAGACTCGTTTGAGTCCAGGAATTGGAGGTTGCTGTGAGCTGTGATGCCACAGAACTCTATCCAGGCTGACAGCTTGAGGATCTGTCTCAAAAAAAAAAAGGTCCCAGTGGCCAGGAACACTGGGGGCATATGTATAACTCTAGCAATTACTCTGTGCCTCGTTCTGTGTAAAACATCACAATCACAAATAAAACAAATCAGCTGGGCGCGGTGGCTCATGCCTGTAATCCCAACACTCAGGGAGGCCAAGGTGGGTGAATTGCCTGAGCTCACAGGTTCAAAACCAGCCTGAGCCAGAGTGAGACCTCATCTCTAAAAATAGCAGGGCATTGTGGCAGGCACCTGTAGTCCCAGTTACTTGGGAGGCTGAGGCCAGAGAATCACTTGAGCCCAAGAGTTTGAGGTTGCTGTGAGTTATGACACCACAGTACTCTAATGAGGGTGACAGACAAAAATAATAATAATAATAAATTAGACAAATCGGGCTCGGCGCCTGTGGCTCAATGGGCTAAGGCGCCAGCCATGTACACCTGAGCTGGCGGGTTCGAATCCAGCCTGGGCCTGCCAAACAACAATGACGGTTGCAACCAAAAAAAAAGTGGCCAGGCGTTGTGGCGGGTGCCTGTAGTCCCAGCTATTGGGAGACGGAGGCAAGAGACTCACTTGAGCCCAAGAATTGGAGGTTGCTGTGAGCTGTGATGCCACAGCACTCTATCCAGGGTGACAGCTTGAGGCTCTGTTTCAAAAAAATAAAAAAATAAATAAGACAAATCGGACTCACCTCTTGTCTAATGCACACAGTGAAGTGTGGGGTGAGGTTGAGGAAAACAGGGAGTAAATGCTCTCCCAGCCCCACCGTCAAAGGATTTCTCATGACTGTTCCTCTTTACCTGTTCCTCCATCCAAAGCTTCATATACCCAAGCAACACTTACTAAGCACCTACTATGCGCTATGTACTGCCCTCAAATCATTTATAGTTTGGGAAGAGCGGGCAAGGTGAGAAGACAATGGAATCACAATTGCTAGGCAGCATGAGAAGTGACAGGTAAGGTCCAGGGGTCCAGGGACTAGTGCCCAGGAACACTGGGGACATATGTATAACTCCCCTTTGATGTGACAAAGGGATTTCGTATCACATTGCTTTCTGTTCACACCCACTTTTGGCATTAACTCATTTGAACCTCAGTGCTGAGGGCAGGGCAGGAATTATTACTTCCATTTTAGAGATGAGAAAACGAAGGCTCTGAAGGTGGAGAATATTGGATTAGCCAGTGGGAAGCTGGCTTTAGACCTCATCTGTAGTTCTAATAAGTCTGTTAGCGCTATGCCTCCAACACCACACTCACCCCACCACCCCACCAAAGCAGGTTTTCCTCCCTCAGTCTGCCCCTCTTCAGTCTCCACATGGTCTCTGGATAGCCCATTGATGCCTATGAGGACCAAGGAGCAAAGCAAAACCAGAAAAATGATCTTACCTGAGGCTAGGTTGAATTCAAGGGCTAATTGAAAGTATTTGACTAATTCAAAGCAAATTGGCACTTAGGATTGCAGAGCATGTTCTTCTCAGTTCATGACAAGCCAGACGGGGTGGACACAGGGATGTTAGAGCCAAGGAGAGATCTAACCTCCCCGTGAGGAGGGCCCGAGGCTATCTCATCACAGGAGAGAAGCTCCTAATGAACCCCAAGAAGACAAAGCCAAAACCAGGGCAGACCTGCACCCCTGAAGCCTCAGCATCAACGTTCATCATCCCCCAGCTCTATTTCCTGAGTTCACAGAGTTAGAAACAAGCCTCTACAGAGACTCTAAGTGAGTAACCTGGGAGAATTTGACAGTAGTCCGAATACCATCTGCCCTAAACGCATTTCCAACCAACTCACCTTGGCACCTGTCTGGCCTTTGTGTTAAATCCTTTGTTCAGTAAAAAATGACATTCGGGCAATCATGTGCAGTTTACAAAGCACTTCCACATATATTATTCATCTAGCACTCAGCTAGGTAGGTGAGCAGTAATACCAACCTCAGTTTTCAGATGAAGAAAACCAAAGCTCAGAGAGATTAAGTGACTTGTTACACATCATATAGCTACTAAGGGGAAGAGGAGTTGAATCCTTGTCTTCAAACTCCAGATGAGCCTTCTTTCCACAACCACAGCAGAGGTTAACAAATGGACTGCGATGCGTGTATCTGATCCACTTGTGCTACGTTGGAAAGGTGCAAAAAGGTCTCATGGGAATGAGCAACTTTCTGGGTAGATTTGACAAGGAAGAAAACAAGAAAGGATGTGTACATAGCAATGGGGGGAGGGGTGGACGGGGGATGGGCAAGAAGACAGACTATAGTGGAATGTCAGCCAGAAGACACTAAGGAACCCATCTCCCTTCATTCAGGTGTCCCCCAGAGGAACCCCACAGCCTGGAGACATTCCTGGAGATCATCCTGGAGGATGTGGCTGTCCTGGGAATGGGCGTGGCCACCTCACCACAATCTGCGCTGGGGAGGCCATACCTGGTGTGGAGGTACCAGGAAAGCTGAAGAAGGAAGTGGGGGTGGTTGGAAGAACATGGACACAGCCTTAAACAAAAAGACTCGGGAGAGAGGAACAGCACGATACCTGTGTTCAGATATCCATGTTTCTCATGTCAAGGCAACCAGAAGATAATGATAACAGATTTATCACTTATTCCGTTCAACATAGTTCTATGTGTTTTACATGTAAACCTCATTTATCTTCACAAGAAGAGCATGAGATAGGTAGCATTATCTTCATTTGGAAGATGGAGAAACCAAGGCTCAGAAAAGTTAACCCACTGTCAAGGTCATATCACTGGTAAGTGTTAGAGCTCAGATTCAACGTGAGTTTGACTTCATAATAGTGATCTTGATGACGGCATTGAACTTCAGATCTTGAAGACTGCATTGAACTGCTTTAAGCCAAAGACATAAACAAAGGAATGTGTTTGTTAAATGGACATATTACGTTGCTATAAATATGATCTATCCACACTCAATAAATATTTTTTAAAAAATTAAAATCTTGGCCAGGCGCAATGGTGCACACCTATAATCCTAGCACTCTGGGAGGATGAGGTGGATGGATTGCTTGAGTTCAGGAGGTGGATGGATTGCTTGAGTTCAGGAGTTCAAGACCAGCCTGAGCAAGAGCAAGACCCTCATCTCTACTAAAAATAGAAAAAAATAGTTAGGCATGATGGTGCATGCCTGTAAGCCCAGCTACTCAGGAGGCTGAGGCAAGAGGATCCCTTGAATCCAGGAGTTTGAGGTTGCTGTGAGCTACGATGACACCGCAGCATTATACCCAGAGCAACAGAGTGAGACTCAATCTCAAAGAAAAAAAAAATTAAAATCTTACCAGTAATCAAACAAATGGATTGAAACAATGAAGAACAAATGAATTAAAACCATGAAAAAGTTATAATATTCAATGCTGATGCTTATGCCACAAAATCCATTCTTGTAGACAGCCACTGGAATGTAAATTAGTACTTTTGAATAAGGAATTTGGAAAATATGTCAAAATATTTTAAAACATGTAACAATTCCACTTCTAGAAATGTAATCTAAGAGGGAACATCATTGATATGTATGAAGATTCAGGCTTGGCGCCTGTGGCTCAATGGGCTAAGGAGCCAGCCATGTATGTACACCTGAGCTGGCAGGTTCGAATCCAGCCTGAGCCTGCCAAACAACAATGATGGCTGCAACCAAAAAAATGGCCGGGCATTGTGGTGGGCACCTGTAGTCCCAGTTACTTGGGAGGCAGAGGCAAGAGACTCGCTTGAGCCCAGGAATTGGAGGTTGCTGTGAGCTGTGATGCCATAGCACGCTATCCAGGGTGACAGCATGAGGCTCTGCCTCAAAGAAAAAACAAAATAATGTATGATATGTATGAAGATTCAGATAGTTATATGATCATTATAGCATTGTTTATAAAAGTGGCAAATTGGAAATATCTAGTTTAATATAGAGTCAAACCAACAAAAAAGTAGGTACAAGATGAAAAGCTAGGCAACCACTTTAAAATGATGCTCTAAAATAATATTTAATGACATGGAAAAATGCTTTCTGTTTAAGTGACAGTAATACATATCTGGTCAGAATTTTTTGCACTATACATATGTATTGTAATAAAATCCAGTCAGATGATCATGCTCATAAAAGCATGTATATACCAAAATATTACAATTAAATACCAAATCTCTAAGAAAGAGAATTACAGGTAATTTTTAAACTTTTCTTGTATGTTTCTCTACATTTTTTTGCTATATTTTACTTTTACACTCACAGAATAATAATTTTTTAAATGTATACCCTTCATTATATTAATTCTTTTATTTATTTATTTATTTATTTATTTATTTTTTGAGACAGAGCCTCAAGCTGTCACCCTAGATAGAGGGCAATGGCATCACAGCTCACAGCAACCTCCAATTCCTGGGCTCAAGCAAGTCTCCTGCCTCCACCTCCCAAGTAGCTGGGACTGCAGGCACCCACTACAACGTCCGGCCATTTTTTTGGTTGCAGCCATCATTGTTGTTTGGCTGGCCCGGGCTGGATTTGAACCCACCAGCTCAAGTGTACGTGGCTAGCGCCTTAGCCCGTTGAGCCACAGGCGCCGAGCCGAGACTCTGTTT
>CAUYON010064405.1:0-55718 GCA_963573935.1 Arctocebus calabarensis | reverse complement strand
CAGGGTGAGAAAGATTGAGAAGAAAAATTAGCTGGGTGTTGTGGTGGGGGCCTGTAGTCCCAGGTACTCAAGAGGAAAGGCAGGGCTCAGCGCCTGTGGCTCAACAGGCTAAGGCGCCAGCCACGTACACCTGAGCTAGCGGGTTCGAATCCAGCCCCTGGGCCCGCCAAACAACAATGACGGCTGCAACCAAAAAAAAAATGGCCGGGCGTTGTGGCGGGCGCCTGTGGTCCCAGCAACTTGGGAGGCAGAGGCAAGAGACTCGCTTGAGCCCAGGAGTTGGAGGTTGCTGTGAGCTGTGATGCCATAGCACTCTATCCAGGGTGACAGCATGAGGCTCTGTCTCAAAAAAAAAAAAAAAAAAAAGAGGAAAGGCAGGAAGATTCGTTCGAACCCAGGAGTTTGACGTTGATGTGAGCCAGGCAGATGCCATGGCACTCAATCCTGGGTGACAGACTGAGACTCTGTCTCAAAAACAAACAAAAAAAAGCCAAGGCGAATTTGAGAACTACAGGTTGACCCTCATGGTTGAATGCCGCAGACTTCCTCCAGCTCCTCTACTTCTGCCTTAACTTACAGCATGTTACTGTCCTTCTCCCTGGGAGTACGTGAGCTCCATGAAAGGAAGGATAAAATGTATGTCACCTTTGTGCCTCGGCCAGGGATGGCAGATAGGTTCCCTTCCATGTGCCAAGTCTGAGCATTCTGAGCTGAGTCCCGAGTGTTCAGAGACAAGTGCGTTATCCATTAGGGATTTCTGAGATGGATTCAGGATCAGGGACTGGTGGCAACCTGCCATGTATTTTTCATCTCGGCACTAGGCACGCGTTCATTCATTATTCAAGGGTATTTACTGAGCACCCAGCATGTGCCAGGTACTGTGCCCGGTGCTCAATAAAGGTTTATTGAATAAATGTTGAATGGTTCAAGTCTTGTAACATCTTTTATAAGGAACGGGACGGTCCTGAGCATGGTGAGCAGCCTTTGAGGGCCTTGTCAGGGCTGTGTGCCTCACTCATCCTGCCCTCCACCTGTGTGTAGCGTACTGGCTAAGACCAAGTCCCTGTGAACAGAGGTGCATGATTGTCCTCCATATACTTGCCCTTTTCTAAGTATTTAACTTAGGGGTGTATACTTGCATCTCACTTGACATTTGCATTTATGCCACAACACAGGTCTCGTGTTGTTATCTCTCTGTTGGACAAATGAAGTAATCGAGATATTCATTACTGAAATGATTAGCAAAGGGAAGACTGGGTCAGGATTGGAAGCCTGGTCTGACTCCCATTTCTAGCTTTTGGGGTAACATTAGCATTTCTGCTCTCTAACATGGCTGAGCCATTCTGGTAGCCAGTAGAGCCTGAGACCTCATTATTCAGAGGCGTTTTCCTCTGGAACCCAGACGGCTACAGGCAGCATTTTGGGTGGCAGAAGGGGGGAGCAGGAGGAGGAGAAGAAATGATTGGGCCCAGCAGCTTCTCGGACTCCCGATTCGCTATTCTTTCTCTCGTAGCTAATTTTTGTTAAGTATAAGAATTCCAGGAATCTCTTAGGAACTGGGGAGACTGCTCTGTCCTGAAATATAAAACATCTGCGCTCAGTCTCTTTGGAGCTCCACTGTCTGGGGGAAAAGCAGGGGAAAGAGTTGATATAAAACAGACATTGTTCCAAACAATAAATCCCCCTTTACTCATTAATGAGAAAATAAATTTAGGGCCAGAGGTGTCAGACTTTTCAGGAGGCTTCTCTTAACACTGTTTTTTTCTTTTTAATTTTTGTTCTGGAGAGAGTGATAAGTTCAGAACAAGAGACCAGATCTTCGGGAACACAAAACTGAGGGGTGTTGTTTGGACAGAGCTGCTCCCCATAACCCTGCCACGCTTCCGCACATCAGGCTAATTTTTTTTTGTACCAGCACTTTCTTCCTGATAATCACAGACAAGAACACCCGAGGGGATGGGTAACATGGTGGGACGTGGATAACCACCTGGACAAATGTGCAGGCAGATCCTAAAATCACCTTTTCCCTGTTCTCACACCCTTCCCTTCTCTTTTAAAGCTTCCCCAACCCCATTTCTCTCTTTCCCTCCTTGAGGCCTTTCACCCCTTACTTCTCTAGATACTCTGATTTTCTAGCCTCTTCTAGAGTTTGGGGGCTGCTTTTTGGACAAATCCACGTGAGCCACATGCATTTTAGGAAATCACCCAAATCTTTCTATTGTGCTTGGCAAGAGCCTTGGAAGCGGCGCAGAGAGACGGCGGCAAACAGGTTGAGAGGCCGAGACTGTTCCTACTGGGCTTCTCATTATATTCCCAGCACCCAAGCCGGACACTGGTACACAGTAGGCGCGCAAGGGAGGCGCGCACAGTAGGCACTCAGGTGCAATGCACACTTTAGTTGGGGGATGGGTGAAAGAAGCAGAGGGGAGTTAAGACAACTCTTGGGCGTCTTCAGCAGAGAAGGGACTCCCATGACTGGGGTTTCAGGGCAGCAGCAGCTTTCTGGAGAAGTAACAGAAGTAATGGAGAATCTCCAAGATGGGAACCTGTCTTATCAAAGGGCGGGTGCGGTCCCGGGCGGCTTCTGTCCAGCGCCCCGCCTTCCGCGCCTGCGCACCTCCCTTTGGTCAGCAGCTGCCGTGCCCCGGCCAGATCCGAGGCTGCCCGGGTCCCTATTTGCCCTCAGGGCAATGCGGCACACTCAGGCGTCAATAACAGTCTTCCTGCCGCCAAAGGAGAGACTTGAGGGGCTGGAGTTATGAGGGAAATGTAAGCTCTGGGCTTGGAGGGTGGTCCCCAGCCCCTCCCCTTCTCCTCTTTGAAGCAGGGAGGGGGCTGGTTCCAAGGCTCTGTGGGAAAGCTCTTTTGAAGGGCGATGCACTTGGGCCTTGGGCACCATTCCTCTTTAGTTGAGGGGGTCCCTGTTGTGTTCCAAAGAAAATGTGGTGGGGTTAACATAAAAGCAGAGTTTAGCAACCAGGACCCCAGTGGTCGGTTAGGGCCTGCTTTCTTAATTGCTGGTGAATTAAGCCTTGACGACATTGGGGGAGTGGCAGAGGAGAGCTTTTGTGAGAGGTTAAGGTCCTGGTGGAGTGATGATAGGATTAGCAACACTTTGGTGGAAACAAGCCAGCGAGTACCAGGAGGACTACCAGTGACCAGTTCCGTGGTGCGTCCCTGGTGTTCTCTGGTTCACCAGGGCCCGCAGGCCTGTGGTCCCGAATGATCACGGGGCTGGCGTCGCCCTTGCTGTGATGGGCTGGCAGGCAGATGCCAAAAGTATCTGTGCACATTCTGCCATGGATAGCACATTTGCATGCTCCCCTCTCCTCAAAGGCTGAGCTGGGAGATGAGGAAGAAAGAGAACAGGAAATCGCATTGAATGTTTGACCAGCAGAATGAATTCTGTCTCCAGTCAGGCTGGTTTGCATTTGTCTCGCTTTTTATTTTCTGGACTTTCTCGCACCATAAATCCTTTTCCCTTTCCTTGAAGCCATTAAAACGTTTTTAATCTTTGTGCCAAAGCTTTGTCCTTTGGCTGGTTCTGCATCTGTCCTGGCTCCATAGCTCTCCACATATTATTTTGGTCACTTATTTAGGACACTTTCTTGTCTTTGACGGGACCTCAGCCCTTTACTTTGAAATCCATCTTTCTTTCTCAAATTTCAGGATTTCTTGCCTAGGGTTGGATGTTCACTTGACCCTGCTTGGGGTCTTTTTTTCTTTTTTCTAGCTTTGGGCCCTGCACGTTTATGTTTCAGATAAAATTATAAGTCTTGTGTATATGCAGTCATTGGGCCTCAGTGCTCTTTTTTAGTCAACTGTCTATAGAAGTGAGTCTGGCTCTCAGGTTTGCCATGCTATTCCTGTTCTTTAATTTGAGGCATAGGAATAAAATCTACTTTGCCAGGAGAGAAGGTGACACACTCTCAGGAAATGGGACAAGCCTGCTTTGGAAGGAGGCTGCCTGATTTCTTAGGAGGTAGGGAGTGCTCAGTGCCTGGCCTCCCACTAACATTTCTCCAATCTCTCTTTACCTCCAGCTAGTGGAGAGCTGACAGCCTGCAACAATGGCCTCCTTTCTTCTCCCAGGGCCAGTGTTTTGATAGTGTCAGGTTACACCCCAGCCTCCCTTTGGCCCATTTATAAACCTGACACAGGCTACATGATGTAATGTTATTTTTCAGGATCTCAATGAGGGAATTTTTTGCCCCAGGTCAGAAGAATGCTGGTTGATTTTTGCTGAAATGAACCATGGCATGGTATAATATATGGGCTCCTGGCTTAATAGGTGGAAGGGAGAGCAGGGTGGTGGGTTGCAACTGGAGTTGGGAGTGAGGAGTAACACTTTTTGTGCTTGGACCTTCCACCTCTGAGAGTCTCAGCTGACCTTTCCTTGTTGCAAAGTGCCCTGTGGAAGGAGGCACTGGGGCTGAAGATTGTGGCTAGGGTCTGATTTCCAGCATGTTGCTGTTGAGTGATTGCAGTGCTTGAGACTGATGTAGGAAGTGATCACAGAAAGGAAAGAGGGGCACAGAGCCGGGGCCTTCCATGGGACTGGGCCCATCTTCTAGGCTTGCATTCAGCTGCCCCTCTGGTGGGCCTGGTCTTCCCTGCTGGGCCGGGGCAGTGCTGGCTGATGCACTTGGCTGCTGGGGTGGCAACGGTGCTCAAGTTGGGGATTCCTCTTGTACCTTCTCTCAGCCAGTTTCTGTGGCCTTTCTATGGACAATAAGTGTATCTAAACATTGCAGAACAGTCCCAGTTTTGTAATTACATTTGTTTTGAATTAAAAGGCACAAAAGTTTCCTCAATGGAAAGTTGCCTGGTGGTCCTCAGGAGCACTACCCTACGTGGAGGAACAGATAAGGGGACATGATGCCATCTCTGTCCCCATCCACTAGTTCTTTTCCCCTTCTGGAGGTGCCTTGGGTACCAGTGTCGCATGAGAGGTAGTAACATATCATGGTTCAGAGCACGGGAGATGGGGTCCAACTTGGCTTCCAGACTTGGCCCCATTACTAAATGGCTGATTAACCTTGGGCACTTGATTTGAACTCGCTGCTTCAGTTCCTATTCTGGCAAGGATGAGGACTTGTGAGTTAATACACACAGGGTGTGTATCACCGCATGGCACCTAGGGCATACCATGTGAGGATTTCTTTAAAACAAATCCTTCCACAAATATTTTTACAAATTAAAAATACATTTTCTTTCCATCATCCTGTTTATACAAGGGATAGAATACTATGCATGCTGTACCTTGCTTTTTTTTTTATTTAGATATTTACTTTTTTACTTGTTTCTTTGCAGTGTGCATTGGTCTTAAAGATTTAAGTGGCCCATGTTCAGGCTTTATGTCCCAGTTTTTGATCTATCATGTTTTGTTACCGTCCCTGCAGGCGAGTCATCTCAGGCCATCACCTAAATCTGTGTACCCAAAACCTTGCAAGACTTTCTGGGAATATATTTTATACCAACTATCCTTTCTTGTCACTCTCCTTGAAGCAGGTCACTCCCTTGCTGACTCAGCCTCTGCGCCTTGAATGTGTCCTCTCTACTGCGTGGGACTTGGCAAACTGTTCTTCCCCCTTCAAGAATCAGCTGAAGGATTCAGGACTGCTATAGGCTGTTCTGAACCTTCCCAGGTGCCGCCGCCTGGGAGCCCTGTAGCTTGCACATCTCTGTGCTGGCCTCAGCATGCCCTTAGGATCTGTGTAAACTGTATTTGTAGGTGGGAACCTGGAGGTCTCCCACGGTGAGCACCAGTATTAGCACTGTGCCTATTACATAGTTAGTGCTCTGAGTTCTTAACAAATTAAGTCTGTACTTTCTGGTGACAACAATATACATTTTCTTGTCTTGCTGCCTTGAGGGTACCTTGAGGGCAAGTTTGAGGGTGTCTTATGGAAGAAACAAAGGAATCAAACTCTGCTGTAGTACCTAACCAAATTCTTGATGTGAGGCAGGATTTCTCCAGAGTGTGCCGTATCTAGTAATGCTGATTTTCCCCAGGAGCTGCAGCCAGCTGCCCCTTTCAGATCCTCTTTCTTTTCCTTCAGCCTACAGCAGAGATCCCAGTGGGTACCCAGAACCCTGGAATGCCTGGCATTTACTTACTGTCTTTGCCGATGAAGTGGGATTAGAGCAGGTGGATGTCATCAACTCCAAGAATGTTTGATGGGAGGGCATATGTGTGGGAGGAAAGCACAAAACAGGAGAACCCAAGTTCATTGCCCAGTATCATTCAGGAAGCAGAGAATAATTCTGTTATTCCTTGAGTTGGGACTGTCCATAATTAGGTCTTGTATGTGTATGTGTGTCTGTGTGTACATGAAAGCAGGATAGAAACAAATTTAGAGGGTGAGAGTATTTTCACGACCACTTAGTTCAGTGCCTCTCATTCCACAGATAAGAGGGTAAGGGAAAGCATAGTCAATTAACTTGACCAAGAATACACATGCCTGTTTTATGGTAGACAAAAGTGTTGGGGATGCCAGCATTTCTTCCAAATCTCACTGCGCTGCCTTCTCAATTTCAAGTTCATACCACCAGGCCACCCTGTAGACACCTCCCTTTTCTTCTGTTGTATTTTTCTTATCTGTTTCCTGTTTCTTTCTCCAGGCCCTCCCTCTCACTCCCGCCTCCCCCATTCTGTTGTTGTTGACACTGACTGTGGCACTTGTGATATTCCTACCCAGATCGGTCCCCTTTGCAACCTGGCTGCTGGTGGGTGTGCCGTCCCACTTTACTCCGCCTGTTTTAACTCTCTGAAATTTGGAAGCAGATCATAAAAAACGCGCCTCTGTACATTTTGCAGATCTAAATTAGACTTTAATACAATGCACATGGTAATGATAAATAGATTTTCTAGGGCACCACCAGTTGGCTGGTTTCCTTGGTTGTGTTGTCTGAACTCTTTAAACATATTCAATGCTTTCCTTAATTTCTTAGGCAATCAGGTTTCTTCAAAACTATTTGTTTCTCAGGAGTCAAAGGAAAGTATATGGACATAATTTCTACATCTAATAGCTCCTTTCTGAAAATAAGAAAAAGGAGTTGTGTTGGACTTCATGTCTTTTTTTTGTTAACAAGTGATGGGCTAGCCCAGTCTTGTTGACCATCTTATTGATCACTTTAGTTCCATTTCCATTTGTGGCTGAAATAATCTTTCAGATATCTGCAAAGAATTTTTAAAAATGAATTCACTATCTTTTTCTCCAAATTCACTATCTTTTTTGCCCATTTTCATTTTCTTCCCAGTTGATAGACATAAAAATAATGAGGCAGTCACATTATCTTTCCAATCTAATTTTTCCTTCTTCCGGCAAATTACTATTTGTCCAGGTGTAATATTCCTGATTCTATACTGTGGTGATCCCGCACACAGTAGGTGTTGCAACTCTTGCCTTGTATAGGTACCAACTGGACCTTTTGGTGATCAATTTGTTTTTTATCCAGCTTTATTAATAGCCAGCCACTGCACCATTGATTACATTAATAAGGTAAAGATGTGAAATAGTCACTAAATGCAGCTCAAGGAACCAGATTGACTTTTTTGTAATTTTTGCTTTCTGGACAAAAATTCTGTTTGTTTACGGTGCCAACCACCACTAAGTAAAACCCATGAGACAGTTACAAATGACCTGTCACAAGAGGGGAAGCCCGCAAACCTTCTGTGAATGACCACAACACCCTACTGACTTTGGGACTTGGCTCCCCTGGGCTGGATACACCTTAAAGGGTTGCAGAGGTTACGACATAGGGGTCTGGGAGTCAAAGATTGTGGTTGGTTCCAGGGGGTCATCATGGAGACCCTCCTTCACAGGGTCACCAGAGATAAAAATACAAGACATGGGCATGTGGACCATGAGGCAGGGAGGGGAAAAGGGGACTTTCTAATGGCTCTTCTTCCCCCTGGAGGCTGATAGTAGGTATAATTAGGTTTAGACCAATCAGCATGCTACTGAGGCCTGGCACCTACCTCTCCCCTCATGTTAATTCTCTCTGCTCCACCTTGACCTTACTCCCACTCCTGTGATATGTGGTAGGAAACTCTTCCATTTACTCATCTTTATTTTAGTGTTGGTGGGAAACACCAGGCTAAGCCACATAATAATACCTGGCAATTATTTAGCATTATCTTGGGTGTATCTCCCTTGAGAAATATATTCCTGGAAGTATACCAGTAAAATGAGTTTCAGTTAGCTGAATCATATTTTATAGCTATTGACGTTATTAATTTAGAAATTTGTTCTCAAGGACAAAACCCTGACCAAGGCCACCTCAATCTCACGCTGAAATTTTCAGTGAAGGTTAAGAGGCATATTTTCTGATAAATTACAAGGTTAAAAACATTTCATGTAACAGAAAAAGAAAATTCCCAAATTGCATTTTCTTGATGTTGCCTTGAGAGGGAGCTGCATTTTCTGAGATTATTCAGTCCTTTTAAGTGTAGTAGTAATTACTAATATTTATTGATATTTATCACGTGCTAGGTACAGTGCTAAAGCCATTGACATAGATCATTTCACATAATCCTCATAATAATCCTTTGAGGAATGGAATATATTTACCCTAATTTACAGATTTTGAGACTGAGTTTCAAATAAGTTAAGTAATTTGCTCAAGGTCATACAGCTGTTAAATGGCAGCACTGGGATTTGAACCCACCTGGAGTCCAGCTCCAGAGGTCATATTTTATTACCTCCTGACTATTTCTTTCCTGTTAGAATAAAGTAGCATAAGTTCATCTTAAATATTATTTCAAAAACTCCTTATATTTAAAAGTTAAAAACTATTGGCCATGTGCTAGCGCCTTTAAATTTTCATTTCCCCTTGAGATTATAACTAACTCTAATATCTCTGGCTAGTCAGCTCAGCTGGTGAGAGCTAATGGGACCAAGGTGACGGGGTTCAGCTCCCGTATGAGTCTGTTAGCTAGGAGGAGTTTCATGGCCACAGAATTAACCTTTCACCCTGGCCAGCTGCCTCACAAATGCATGTTGTTGATCAGAGAGAATAAGGAGGGGATTGTGGATAAAGTGGTGTGAACCACTTGACCAGACACCCAAGACACAGATGGTGGTTCACAAATGTTGTCTCTCCGCTAAGGGACTTAGATATTATTGCCATGTTTAATAGTTTAAAACAGCATTTCTTCGAGTGCTCAGTGGAGCTGGTATTTGTTTTCCTGTTTGTGTTGTATTGCCAAGTTTGTGAGTTTTCTTAACTACAGGGCTGTAGTATGTTAATGTGTGTTGTAAATCTCCCAGAGGGGGTATGCATGGTGTAGTAGTAAGAATTTTCAGAATTTATTTGACCTGAGGACCTTCTCCCTAGACTAGGATTCTTAGAAAGACACTTCAGAAAAATTCTGTCTTAAAGTGGATTTGCTCTGTTCTATTCATTTTAAATCCCTATAGCCGTGGTCATGACTTTCTACATCAGGGGGTAGTCAGTTACAGTTAAAAGGACGAGTTTCCACTTTCCCCAAGCTTCTATTCGCGTGGATCTCTTTCTGCCGGTTGTATCGTTACTTCCAAAGTTCTTCCACATTTCTTGTCCAATTGTCTTTTTTCTGGTCTGTTTTTTCAAACACAGATTCTGTTGGTGGCCATACAGAGCACACACCCCTAATTAGTGACTCCGCAAGGACTAGAACTCAGATCTCTGGGCTTTGGCCCATTTCTCTTTCCAACAGCCAATGCTGCCTCCCAGTGGACAGAGCATTTGCAGGAATCAGAGATCTTAACGCTTCATTCTTTTTCGGAAAGGGTTTGCTTGGTGGCCGTGGGCATTTCTTTTGCCTGCCATTGCTCTCAGTTTCTAAATGGCATCGCCTTAACTCTCTAAGCAAGACTGAACAACTCCCCTCTCCTCCCCCAAATTAAGTGCATTATTAGCAAACACTTAAAAGCATTCCTTAAAGATTCTAGGAACAGATTCTAAGTTGACTTTCTCCAGGGAGATGCTCAAGGCGATCACCACCAGCCTAACCTTCTCTGGGGCTAGAGTAAAGGTTTCCCCGGGGGGATGCGGAGTAAACGTGAATCTTGTCAATGACTATCTCCTACTCTAGTGCCCACTTTCTCCTTTATTTCTCTGATTACTTTTGTATGGCTCCAGTGGCAATTTTGGTGATCTGATAATTTGGAAAATAAATGAAAGAGTGGAAGATAAATTTTTATTTTATTTTCCTAAAAAAAATTACACCCAAGTGAATAATCTTCATGCTCTATTCCTCAGTAATATTTAGATGCTACTCCTGGAGAATAGTAGAGCTGCCAAATCAGTGGGTTTTTTTTTTTTTTTTAACCAAGCTCTGCTTCAGTAATCCTATCATTTGCCTGAAGAATTCATTATAACGAAATAAACACATTAGGAACTCCTTGGTCTTTTACATCTCTAATATTTATGAAGTACTGAGAGGCTCTGAGCCAGCCAATAAGGATGCAGGCAACTCCCAGCCGTCAGTTAAATAGGCATTGGTTGATTTGGATTCCTAAATATAGGCACCCCGTTTAGCCCACTATATGGACTTTAGTTGTTCTTCAGCCGCTGCAAAGCTCTCTGGTTATGAATATTGAAGTATACTGTTCTGGCTTTGAACATAAGCCTCTTACCTTTTAATTGGCCATCAGCTTTGTTTTTAGCTCTTATGTATTTCCACAGGGATTCAAATGAAATGGGGAGATAATCAGCCAGGAAGCAGAGAAAAGGGTAGGATGATCACGGGTAATTAAGTGGCAGTGGGGAAATTTAGGGTTAGGCAAGAGAGAGAAACAAAAGAAGGAAACTCACGGGAAACCAGCCCCCTTCTCTGCCACACTGCCAGGTGCACCCTGTTTGAAGCACCTTTAATTTCCCTCTTCAGTCTTCAGGTGGGACATCTCGTGGTTGACATCAGACTGAGCACAGACTTAATTCCTCCCTGCCCCCTCAAGGCAGAGCCAAGCAGAGGGTGGGGCATTGGATACTTACTGCACAAAGTTGGCAGAGAAAAAAAGCCTGTTAAGTGAAGGCTAATTGGAAGCTGCCCCAAACTGCACTCTGATGCAGCTGTTTACAATATCTTCCAAGCAGCGTTTTACTGGGTTATCCAGTTAAGGGGCAGCAAGGTGGGGGAACCGGTGGGGAGTGCTGCAAGGAAGAAAAGTGACCTGTAGGACCAGCTGTTTTAGACAAGGCAGTGAGTGCTTTCTTAAATTCTTGAAATGTTAACTCCTACTCCATCTTAACCTTTGGTAGAAAGCCTGAGCACTACCCCTTTCCTGCAGGAGCGTGACCTCTTCTGGGTCACGTGCACTCCGATGAAATTTATTTTCTGTTTCCAGAAAATGAACCTAGATGGACACATGTTTCCCCCCATGTAATTTCAGGAAGCTAAAGATCCCTTGAAAGACTATCCCTGGATCTTCTAGTTTTGTCTGGTTAAAAAATCCTGCTTTAGATCCAGAGGTAGGTCTGGGAAGTTTTCTACATTCAACATAAATAATGTTACAGGTCTGCAGGACACCTCAGTGAGAGTTCTGGTGAATTGTGGCTTTTGGAGTATCTGTCCACCACTCCTTCCTTCTTCCTCCCTAGTGATTTTGTAGTTCACAGGGCACCTTTCAAATATCCCATTTAGCTATTATCACCATCCTTTGAGCTAGTCTATATTGTCATACCTATTATTAATCAAAAGTCCCTGTTTGTCCTACCTAACTATCCTTAGTTGAGAGACAGATGGGAGGAGGTAAGAGCCTGCTCAGAGATGTGAAGGGCTCAGAGAAGACCTTGTCTGGAGATTTGGGGGCCAATTCCCCACCTCAGTGCTCAACAAGGTGATATGGGAAAGATTCTTCACCTGGAGTCACTTATCACCAAGTCTGATTTTACTGATTTTGAATTTGTGATCATTGTTGCTGGAAAATGGCTGAAGTTTACTTCCGTCTCATTTATAAGCAGAGCCTCTGAAATAAGTACTGTAAAAACTTAGGCAGATTTTTATAGAAAACCACAAACTACATTAAAAAACATTTGTATTGAGGTACATTAAAAGCACTCTTTTATTAAAAGATCTAAAATGCAGATCTGTTTTCTTTTTCTTTTTTTTTTTATTGTTGGGGATTCATTGAGGGTTCAAGAAACCATGTTACACTGATTGCATTAGTTGGTAAAGTCCCTCTTACAATCGTGTTTTGCCCCCAAGAGGCGTGGCACACACCAAGACCCCACCCCCCTCGCTCCTTCCCTCTCTCTGCTCTTTTCCCCACCCCTCCCTCATTCTTTCGCTTCTGCTCTTCCCTTATCCCCACAGATCTGTTTTCTTTATTAAAGCAGATCTCATAAGGCACTATTAATGTGAGGCTGTCAGTACAAGTCTAACTAATTCTGATTTTTGTATGCTCCGAAACATGCTAAAATTATAGATCTTTAAAAATAGCTGTATGCAATTTAGGCCTTTTTTTTTAACTTCTGCTTATATGTTTGTGTGCTTTTGAGAATGTGCTCACACGTTGATATGTGTGTATGTGTGCGCTTTTTTTGGCTTGTTTGTTTCTCTCTCGCCTCCCCACCCCCTGACAATGAGGAAAGACGTGTGTCCCACTGTCCCCCATGGTCTAAACCAGGTCTGGTGCAGGGCAGGTTGTTGGATGCATTATTACTTTAGCAAACTGTTCACTTTAGGTTTGAGAGGAAAGTCAAAGACAGTTTTTCTTTTCCCTTTTTTTTTTAAAAAGAAGGAAGAGAAGTCTTCCTTTTCTTTCTTCCTGTCTGTATTTTGCCTTCCTTCTGTCTACCATGGGGAGAGAATTTGGTTCCCACAACCTATTGTGAACGTTTGCCTGCCTGGTCAGGGTCTGAGATGACCTTACAAAGGACTGTTCAGGACCAGGGCATGGGCACATGCTGGCTTCTCCTGTAGGTTGGTGCCTCTGCAGTCCTGGGCTGGCTTAGTGGCTTAATCCTTAAGCCACATGGGGTTTCTGGACTGAAATAGGCATGAAACGTGGCCATCCCTCTTGGTGCATGTTCTGGTTTTTTTGGCCATAATTAAGGATCATCCAGGGTGCACATTTGGCCAGGGGAGTTTCTTAACAACTCCTTTGAGCAAAGTGTGGATGGACATAACTGATCATAAAAGTTTCCGTTGTTCTGGAACGCAAGAATTACATTCACAGCTCACAGAGAATTCCCCCGGATTCTGCCTATAGAAACAGACATTTGGGTAAATATTGTTCAACTGTTTGACTTCCTTCTTCCTTAAGAATGAGAAGGCAGGACCAGAGAAAAGGGCCCTATCATTTTCACCAAATCTGATCTATAAAACCAAGTCGTGTTGCTTCCTCCTCCTTGTAAGTGAGCCTTCTTGCCTAGCCTTTAGTGTGTTAGTCATGGGATTGTTTAGACACAATTGGGGCCACTCATTCAGGGGACACATGGGTTAGAGAGTTCAGGAAAAACTTCTATTTAGCTACCATCTAAGCTGACCCAGCCTCTTTCCTGCAGGCACACTGGCTTTAATCCTCCAAAGTGCTGAGTAGACTCTTGTTTCAGTGTGGGCCCTGGAGGCAAGGCTGGACTGGGAAAAATCGATAGGTAAGAGTCACATCATGGTAGGAGGAGCTGGTGTAAAATAGTGGGTCGGTTGCCAGGCACCTATTCCTGGTGTTGTCAGTGCTGAAACCCTCTCAGAGAAGCCACATTTCCGTGTGTCTTGCGCTGTGTGAGTGCTTTGGGTGCTTCCCATCTATCTGTGTGAAATGTCAAGTCCACAGATGTTTGCCTAGAACATCTGCACTGAAAGAATGGTAAAACTTCGAGGTCTTGATGGATCGTTTTATGAAGTAGTGACTAGAGAAGTGAATGTTGCTGGGTTCTTTCTAAGGCAGCGCCTTACGTCCTCAGTCTGTGACCAGGAGATCCCTCTTCCTGGTGCAGGAGGGATCAGTCACTTGATGTGCACGTGAGGTCAGCTCATTTCTTCCAACTCCTTCAAATTCTCTCCCTGTCATCATATGCTTCCCACTTTCCTAAACTAAATACTTTATTCTCTTCTTGTCCGGAGAGTCCTTAAACAGCCTCATTTGGAAACATTTCTATGACATTTGAAATCCAGGCTTAACTGGCTCTTTGCGATCACAGCCCACACGCTGGGTTTCTGGTGTGTGTGCACACACACACAACACACTTTCTAGACATACACACAATGGCCGTCTTTTTGTATACCCCGCTCCCTTCCCTTTTCTCTACACTAAGCATCCCTGTGGTCTCCGAGGTCAGTCCTGCCCCATCACATACAGGATGATCATCACTAACGCAGTGCGCAGAGATAGAGAGAAACATCTAGCAGTGTGCTACTAAAAGGCCTGGTAAGGAAGAGCCAAGTGTTGCTGCCTGGTCCTTCTCATCACATGCAGGAGGCCTGCTACAGTCTTCTGTAACCAGGACTGGCGAGCAGGTTGGATGAAAATGGCAGAAAAGCGATCCCTGTGCACCTACGTGGGTCAGTGGGAGAAAGAAGGAAATTTCTGTATTTCATTTTCTTCTTCTCTAGGAAATTTTAAAACCTTCTTCTGCTTAGAGTCCTGCCAGGTTCTAATTTCCTCCAGAGAGGGAACCTTAGGTTTGCCCTCTATGCCAAAGCAGCCCTCTCATTACCTATTTGTCTGTTCACGGACTTTCTGATGCTTTCTCTTGGGTGTGTTTCTCAGCCTTTTCCCCATGCTTTGCCTCGTCCCTGTTTCTTCTCTTTGTCTCACTGTGTCTCTGCCTGTGCTTTGTGGCTTGGCATCTCGGTGCCTGGGGAGTCCCCACCTCTCTGTGTTTCTCGGTTCCTGCCGAGCCTGCCTTGTGCCTTTCATTACCACGTTAACAAACTCGAGTCGTGCCTAACGAGGACGCCTCATACGTTATGCTAATGATCAAGAGACATGTTAATGATATTTTAGAAGCCTAATTAGTGGAATATATAACTATATGCAATTTGGTAATGGACTGTGACAACAAGTTGTTAAAAGGGGTCTTGACAAATCCAGTTGCATGTGGCCTCAGACAAACAGGAGCTGAGAATGGATGAGTGGGAATCAGACAGGGGGATGGAGGGAGGACGTGCATCTTGGGGATGTGGATGCCCGTATGTATGTTTGTGTGGGGGTCCTTCTTTCTTATGGGTAACGTTGCTTGCTTACCATCCTTCCACTGTCCTAAAACCACAAAGCTAACTGCATCTGAAAAATTATTTACTAATGTTTCTTAAGGGGCTGCTGCTGTTGCCATTGATCATACGCAGTGTATATCTTTGTTAGAAATGTAATTTTGATTATGCTATTCTCCACAATATCCTTACTTGCAATTTGTAATAGGAGATATACACATAGAAGATAGCTTCTTGGGCCACAGAGAAAATTTTATTATGTTTTAAACCAATAATCAAAACCATGTCAAGTGGGAAATCATCTGCATTGTGTCAATCAACTTTTTGATAGGAATAAAACAAGGAGTGGTGTGTGTAAAATCATTGAGCTGTTTGAATGTCCTTTTCTCTCAATGAAAGAATGGGTTGGAGGCATAGATTCCTTCAGTTCATATCTTCTGTCTTCTACAGTGATTCCCGATTTGTGTGCCATGGACCATGGGGGAGTGGTGAAGTTGTTGAAAAAATCTGGTGAATCCATGCACATACCCACCGATGTCTGTAAACGGGGCAGTGTCATGTATTATGCGCACACGTGCAGTTACATAAACCTATTAAATCTCTTTGAATGGATGAAATGCTGTTGTGGTACATGTTTGAAATGAAATGCATATTTACTACAAAAAGCATTTTTTTCAGTTCCCATTGACTTTTTGTTCATGTGTATGTTTCCCCCATCTGTAGAAGCTAAATATACAATGATTCTCTTGTTGTGGTACGTACAGCATTTTGGTGTTAAAAGTGAGACTCTACATTCACAGAGGTTGGGAAGGTCTGCCTAACCCATTGTCATAAAAGTTGCTAATAAAAATTTAACAAGTAGCTTTCACTTTTGACAGCTTTTTAAATTCTAGAAAATATGTTTGTGGGTATTTTCTTGAAGTGTTGTCTGTCTCTCCAATTATATATTTTGTAATATATTTCCATAGGGTAAATGATCACACTACACTATGGAAATGTTGTTAGGATAGGAACAGTTTTCATGAAGAATATGTCACACCACTGTCGAGAATCTTGGGCAATTCACTGCCTAGGTGGCACTAGCTTATGGGAGCTTCAGTTCCAGAAACTTGCTGTCTTTCACTTTTTGTCTAGGATTAAAATGGCTATAAGAGGTAGGCTTGCTGTATAGCACTTTCCTACCTGGTAAGGTGAGGCATTCAGAAACATTTTCTGTGAAAATGCCCCAATTTTTCAGCTTCTTGATGGAAAAAGTCAATTATGGAGACAAAGCACGTTGGTGTTCTGTGTGTTAGTTTGGTCCTCTTGAAATATATTTTATCATATTATTGGCAATGAAATATATTTGTAGTTTTCCCTTGAATTTTCTTCCTAGGACAATATTTCATTACCATTGGGGAAATTATTCCTTCTCTCTTTCTCCTAAATTTTTATTGATAAAACTCTCAAGGAAGACTACCTATGAACCCAGGATTCTGTTACTACGTCTGATAATGTGTTTCCAATTAAAAATGAGAACTAATTTTGGGGAGGGAGAGAGAAAGGGGAAAAGTTTGTAAGTAAGCCAGTGGAAAAAGCACATTCATTATCAGTGTCTTTCTCACTGAGTCGTTTGAAGCTGGGAAAATTAGCAGCTTCTTTGAAGCTCAGATCTTTCATCTTTGTGTGTGTGTGTGTGTATGTGTGTGCGCGCATATGTGTGTGTTAATGTTAAGTTGAGATTCTTTTTCTTGCCACTTATTTGGTTTTTCTGCTAATAATGAAATTATAATGAGATCCCTGATGGGATTTAGAAAAAAAGAAAGAAAAAAAAAAACACCTCACATGAATTATCCCATTTCCCTCATCCTCCTTCTGCCTTTCTGTAAAATCTATTCTGCATAATAAGTCTTTGTTTCTGGATTTGAGACAGAATTGAAGCAGGCCAGGAGCCGGAAATGCCCCCCATTGTTCTTTCTGGTGAAAAAGATGCAAAGTTCTGTTAGGCAGGAAGTACTCGCCTCTCCTGCCACCTCCCTGGCCAGCTTCTCCCCGGAACCCTCTTAGC
This sequence comes from Arctocebus calabarensis, assembly GCA_963573935.1. Lineage (NCBI taxonomy): Eukaryota > Metazoa > Chordata > Mammalia > Primates > Lorisidae > Arctocebus > Arctocebus calabarensis. The sequence continues at coordinate 38,526 of CAUYON010064405.1, read as the reverse complement.
TTTCACACCCTGCACCACCAGCACAGCTTTGAAGGGGGAGACAAAGGTAAGTATTTGATATTTTTGCAGGTGCAATGTTCAATTTATTTGAGATACCTGTGTCCCCTTTTCCCCTTTTAAATTTAAGAATTCATGACCTGGGTTGGCATTGAGGCAAACAAAATCTGTCTTGATGGTAAAAATACAGGAATACCATTGTGCAAAACCTTGAGAAAACCTAGCCGGGGATCACGTTTTCAGTTATAGTTTTCCCTTCTGTTAACTCTGCTCTTGTGCCATAGCTCTTTCTCAGTACAGGCTTTTTGAAAATGCCATTGATGCCTACTGTGGTGGCTCATGCCTGTACTCCGAGAAGCTGAGGCAGGTGGATTGCTTCAGCTCAGGAGTTAGAGACCAGCCTGAGCAAGAGTGAGACCCCATCTCTTGAAAAAAAAAATAGCAGAGGATTGTGGAGGCACCTGTAGTCCCAGTACTTGGGAGGCTGAGACAAGAGGATTGCTTGAGCCCATGAGTTTGAGGTTACAGTGAGCTATGATGCCAGGGCACTTTATCCAGGGCAACAGGGTGAGACTCTGTCTCAAAAAAAAGGGAAAGGGAAAAGGGAAAGGGACAGGGACAGGGAAAGGGAAAGGGAGAGGGAGAAAAGCAAAGAAAATGCCATTCATTAAAGAGGACCCATTGCTCAGGGCCAAGTGTATCTTTTCCAGGCCTCTGTCTCTACATGTGGGTGAGTGAGCAGATAGAACCCTGGGTAGAATTAGTCTGGATGTGGGCTGTTCACGACAGACAGAAATTTTCCAATTTAAAATTTTTTAACTGTAGGAAAGGGAACGTTATGGTCTATTTCAGTGAAGAGTTTAAGCTTTGGCAACTCTCAATTTCAGAAGATTCGACTAGAATCCAACCTACATCTTTCCTGCTTTAGTCTTTGGTATTAAGATAGTGATCGCTTATTGCTGTTTACCTGTCTTAAAACTCTAGACAAATGAGATATACGGAGTGGGCGAGATGAGTTTGCCTTGTCTGGGTGTGTGTGGCTTTGCCAGAGGCCATTTCCTAAATCTCCCATGTTTAGGTTTAGTCGTCAACATCTATGACCGTTTTCAGGGCCTCCCTCCCCATTGTGTGTGTAGGATTCCCCCCTCTTTCTTCCTTCTTGCCATTACACAGGTATAATAAAGCTGGGGAATCTTTACAGTTGGTGATTTTATATCATAGATCAAAGATCAAAGCAGAGGAATACACAGCAACCGTAAAATTAACTGCTTTTTCAATTTTACAATGCTTTCAGTGATAGAGAATCTTATAAATTTAATATTAATTAAACACTTAGCTTTTAACCTCCTTCTGCATCTACTTTTGGCTGGTGGCTGGAAAAAATTAATTGGGCATCTTAAATCTTATATTACTAACGCCGTGACAGGAGGGGTTTCGGAAGCACTTAGAACTCCAGCAAAATGCACTTGGAGCATTTGTCCTTCCACTCACCTAATTGAACATGCTTTTCTGTTTTTCCCCTTAAGGGAAAATGGATCATTTGCTAATTTTTTGAAAGGAAGTATAACTTAAGATAGCCTGAGACTTAACACAAGATCTTGGCACGTTTAACACTTCACAGAATGGAAGACAACGAACTTCCGTTATTACAAATGCCCTGTTGACTTTCGAGTGTGTTGGTACAGATGTGTGACTGGTAGTTGCCTGTCCTGACCCTGGGCTTACCTGACATCCACACATGTTCAATCCAGTGACAGTTGCCTCTTGTTTTGGTGGGCATGGTAGGAGACAGGGCTCACCGTGGCAGAATCAGAGATGGTAGTATCTGAGACCTTCAGCATCTTGAACAGAACAGTCAGAATAGCAGTGAAAGGAAATAATCTTTCTCTTAAAGGAAATCTTAGGAGATAAGAAGCCAATGTGATGGAGGAGATGTTTTTGGGAAGCTGAGCTAGGCTGTCTATATCTTCTGAGCTCCGGAAGGAATGAATGGGGTTGGTTTTGTGGGTTGGTGGGGAGTAGAGTGAACATCATTTTCTCTTTAGTAGCCAGGTAGGTATTCACGTCTGAGCTTCATAAATGTCTCAGTAGAAGTAACAATACCAACACATTGCAATAGTAGTAGGTGGGATTAGGCCTCCATAGCTTACCCAAACTGATTCCCAGTGTGATCATACATTTGAAGAGCATCTCACTTTGCTATTCTTTTTTCAAAAGATGAGATCTCGGCTCGGCGCCTGTGGCTCAGCAGGCTAAGGCACCAGCCATGTAAACCTGAGCTGGCGAGTTTGAATCCAGCCTGGGCCGGCCAACCAACAATGACGGCTGCAACCCAAACAAAAATAGCCGGGTGTTGTGGCGGGCGCCTGTAGTCCCAGCTACTTGGGAGGTAGAGGCAGGAGACTCACTAGAGCCCAGGAATTGGAGGTTGCTGTGAGCTGTAATGCCATGACACTCTACCCAGGGTGACAGCTTGAGGCTCTGTCTCAAAAAAAAAAAAAAAAGAGAGATGGGGTCTCAACTGGAAGTTATAGTAAATACAACATGAACCCCAAGAAGGCATGTTTCTGCACCTGTTTGAGATTCCGGTGACTGAGAGAAGTACATCGATTAATTAATTAGGGGGAACAGAGTTTCCAGCATTGTGCCCAGTGAAATTCCCTGGGTTAAGGAGTATCTTACTTTGAGGAAACCTATAAAAAAACAAATTTGAAAGGAGGAGATTTTAAAAGTCATTACTTACTTTAAAAAGATGTTAAAATTCTACTCTAAAAGAGTTTACTCCAAGTGACATTAAATTTCTGAGTTTTCTAGTCCTATAGTCCTTTAGTGAGAGTATACATCAGTTTGCAACTGCTATTTTCAGTAGCATATTTTTTTGAGTAAGGGAATGTGTGACAAGCAGACTCCTATACCCTGCCCTAGGCTGGTGTTGTCTCTCTGGTCTAGTACTGTCACCTTGACAATCCCTGATGGCAGTGGGAAACATTTATTCCATCTATGAAATAATATATTAGCTGTGGATTCATCACTAAGATAGGGAATCCTGGCTTTCTGCACCTGGCTAGTCTGCATTCCCTGTGAAACCATCTCTGCTCCTTCTCATTGCAGCTGAGCTTTCTGAGCCTTTTAGGAACTGAAATGATGGGATGTGGAATTTGATAGCCAATACATTAAGGATATTGGCAAATGTAACAACGCTATTAGAAGATAGATTTCCAAGATCAGCAGCAACATTTGCTTGTGTTGTTTGTGAGTGTATCTGTGGAGATTCTTTATATATGTATCTTTCTGTTTCCCTATCCATCTAGATATATATGATATGTGGGGTGCTATAAAATTTTTAGTGCCTTAGTTTGGGTTGACCGCCTTATTACTCACGAGTGAGCTATACAGGTCTTCCTTAACAAGTGGCAATAAAGACTTTACAGTACCCCTTACACCATCACATATTTTTGTTTAGGCCACATATTGTCTTTTTCTTTTTAAGTCTCCCTTTGCTCATGTCCCTCTCAAGTGCCTTTGTTGCCATGGCAACAGTTCCATTGTTTCTTAGGGTAAAGCGAGTGACATCCTCATGCAAGATTCTTTAAGTCAGTGCTTGTTTGGACTGACCTCAGACACTCAGCTGGGGCCAAGGCTGTGGCCCATAGCCTGGTCATCAGTGGCACTATTTTCTCTTTTATGCCTGAGGCTCTGTTTATTAGACTGCTGTGTCTGTCCCTGCATTAATCATTTGCTGTGTCTGGGTGGACCTGTCTTCTAAGGAATGAGAAGAAACTGACACTTATGATCTAAAAATGGGAAGAAAAAAAGTTAGTATTAAGCATTTTGGGTTAAATATGGAGCTTTGTAAATAGTTCAGTGTATAGTAAATTCTGTAGCCAGGTTAAAGGGTAAAGACAGCTCTTCCTCTATATACCAGAGTTCTTTCTGGAATTCCCTCCTAGGCACAGTTCTGACAGGTTATGATATGCCTTTTTTAGCTGATTCTCTCTCTGTATCTTCAAGATCTTTTCTGGCAGGCTTTTCTTCTCCTTAGAAATGGAGTGTCAGTCCTGTAAGGGAGTCAGAGAATTGAGCACAACCCACTGATTACATTTGTGGGGAAACTGAGGCCCAGAGGGACATGTAGCTTGTTGAGGTTCACACATCCTTTAGTGGCACAGGTGAGATAAAAACCCATATCTCCCAGCCCTGGTTAGACTTCAACTTTGCCATAATTAGTCGATTCTTTAAAATAGGTATTGTTCAAAAGATTTTGAATAGATAATTGAAAAGATAATTTCACAACAGGCTGGCTCAATTATTTCTTTAAAACATGGATGTAGCGTACTGGAGAGATTGTTTGGCAAATGTTGACAGGTGGTGAGGCTGTGCCTCCCAAATCTCTTAATTTTTTTTTTTCCAACAAGAAGGTTGGCTTGCCAACTCCTTGGTAAAAGGTAGGAGTTTCTGTAATCTGTTATCCCAACCACATTTGGGATGCTTGTATATATGACTACATATATTTATATGTCTTATATGGGCAATATTTTGACTGCTTCTTTTTTGAAAGACAGTATGAATGAGTATGCCAAAAATCACAGATGATATGAGAAATGTTATCACAGAATATCAATAGAAGCACTTTTTTAGAAAGGTGAATAAAACAACCCCCAAACAATGTAGCACTTACCTTCATATCATTTTGAAAACTTATTTATAAAGCTAGTGGTTGTGACCTCTGGGTGTAGGGGGGTTGCTAATGAAATAGTCCATGGCTGACATTAGTGATTGTTACTGGGGAAAGAATTCAGACCTGAAGAGTCTTTTGGCATGAGCCCAGACAGAAAGATTGTGGAATTCATTCTTGGATAACATGAAAAAGAATCCTAAATATATTTTTCTTCTCTGTGTTTGAGTCTGAGTGAGGAATTTCACAATGGTGAGTCATATGGCATTTTAGGAGATGGGTCCCTTTCTGTTTTAGATCTTCAATTGGACTTTCTAACTTGTAGGGCCGGTGTGGTGCTCACCTATTTGATGAGTGGAGATATAGGCTACGTGTTGCAATCAGTGATTTGCTGCCAGTGCATCTATCAACCAGAAAACACTACAAAATTATACTTGATGTCAAATTTCTGTTACCCAAGTACTAGGTAAAAGAGAAAGGTACCATGTGTCGTGCTCCTGCCAAGTACAGGAAATGAGATAATGGATGCAAAGTACATAAAATTCACCTTAAAAGGATTCTTATTCCCACCTGACAGATGAGGAAACTGAGCCCTAGAGAGATTAGATAAATTGCCTCAATCTTCTCTAACCGGTAAGTAACAGGTTTCTCCGATTTCAAAGCCCGTGTTCCTTCCTGAGTCATTCTGCCACTCCTAGGGACTTGTCATTTACTCTCCTGGGAAAGCTTTGGATCTTTGCTTTGATAATGTGTGTAATTATTCCCTTCACAACTCATAGTAAAATAAGAACGAGGAGCTTTTGGCACCATCACACACAAGTCTGAGGGTCGCCCAGTCTCACCTTACTATGAAGGTGTTTTTTTTCAGCTCCAGCAGCTTTGCAGGTACAGTGTATGATGTTACCAACTGAATAGATTATGAAATAATAGCAGTATCTGGAGTCCCGGGGGCCTGGCCGGAGTGACAGGTGGGAGAGAACAAGAGAGACGGAGGATCAATACATTTACCTCAACATAAAAAGTTGTTCTTTTTCTTGTGGGTCAATGCACGTAATTATTGTCGTAATTGTTTGGGGTCTCTCTGTCACTCTTTTTTTGTTTTGTTTTGTTTTGGTTTTTAGGATTTATTTCATTTTATTTTTATTTATTGTTTTTATTTTTTTGGCCAGGGCCGGGTTTGAACTCTCCACCTCTAGTATATGGGGCTCTACTCCTTTGAGCCACAGGTGCTGCCCCTTTATTTTTATTTTTGAGACAGAGTTTCACCTGTCACCTTTGCTAGGTCACAGGAACCTCAAGCCCTTGGGCTCAAGCAATCTTCTTGCCTCAGCTTCCCAAGTAGCTGGGACTACAGGAGCCCGCCACAATGCCCGGCTGTTTTTTAAGAGACAGAGTCTTGCTCTGGCTCAAGCTGGTCTCACACTCCTGAGCTCAGGCAATCCACCCACCTCGGCCTCCCAGAGGGCTAAGATTATAGGTGTGAGCCACTGCCATACCTAGGAGACCTTTTACAAGTTACATCTGGCTTAGGTGCTAGATGAAAGCAAATCATTTCGGGAAGAGCAATTTTTACTTTCTACAATGTTCAAAGTGCCGTCTGAACAACACAGAGAAGTCAGAAAACATGGCTCTTGGGTTCAAGTAATAAAAGCCTGGGGGCTGGAGAAGAGCAGCAAAAAATTAAGCAACAGAGGAAAGTAAAAGTCATCTCTCTGCACTGACCCTTTTACTGCGATAAGGTGCGATGCATAAATAATCCATGGAGATAGTGACAAGTTCACTTACCTAATTCATTATTTCTTTTAGTTATTGGAGAGCCTCATTGCTGCTTAGCCTCTGGGCATATTTACAAGTGTGATAGAAAAAAGACAGTCCCTGCCATTACTGTTTACAGTCTACAATGGATAATATATAAACAAGACATATTATTTTTATAGACAGATGCTTCCAGATACACTTTAAATAAATGAGGGTAAAGCAATTAATGTGCATATGAAATGAGGATGGTAAATCAGCTATGGTGGCATATGAAGGAAAGTAATCTGAATTAAGGAATTCCAAAAGGTTTGGTACACATTTGACTGTTTTCTTAGAAATGTCATTTTGGAAGACAGTTTGGCTGCAGCAGAGTCCGGAATTGGGTGAGCAGAGTTGTGACTTGCTTGTTCCGTAAGTGGAGCCGGGCAACACTCAATAACACCCCTCACCTTCATGGGCCAGCAGCTGTAGAGAGGCAAATTAGAGTAGTGGCATAAGCCACAAATCACAGGCTGTTGTTAGAGTCGGTCTGACCCTTAGCATCATTTTATCTGAGTCCTCTTGGATTTAATGTGATCCCTTCACACTATCCCCTCTCTGGACAAATACTATTATTGTTATTGTTACCACTTTGATTACTTGGGGCTGACCTAATATCCCTGAAACCACAGGACCTTGCCATGGCCTAGGCATGAATAGACTTCCCAGCACCTCCTTGACATGGCTGTGCTGGAGTTGAAGCTACAAAGCAGGGGAGTATCATTTGATGCCCCTTTTGGTCTTCATTACTTTTTTTTTTTCCTTATGCTACTGCCCACTTTCCCAAGGAATTTCTATCTCGGCAATTCTGATTTCAGGGGAGGGTGGGAGAGGAAGTCTGGCTGGGAGTTCAGGGAAGTTATAGCTGATGCACCTGTCACAGGTTCACAGCACAGCCTCTTCCTGGACCGGGGAGTGAAAGGAAAGTCAGTTATCAGTGACCTTGACTATGGAGAGTTTCATAATCCACAAATAATTTTAGGAATTACAGACGGACTGTTACTGTAGAACATGCCGAGTGCCCACTGTGGGTTATCACTGCACAAATCCTATGTCTGGGTTTTTACCTCAAATGATGGCTTTCTGTCAACTTCCCAACACATTTACAACCCGGTCTTTCTGATGGTTAATAGATTAGGAAGAATGGATGGTATGGACACAGTAGGTGCACGTGGTGTTTCTCTGAGGTCCCCAGTCCAATATTGGTCCAGAGCCTATTTGGAAGTAGGCCACAGAGCAGGACGTGAACGGCAGCCAGAGGGTGAGGCTTCATCTGTGTTTACAGCCACTTCCCATCTCTGGCATCACCTGAGGGCCACCTCCTGTCAGATCAGCCGCAGAATTAGATTCTCATAGGAGCGGGAGCCCTGCTGTGAACTGCACCTGTGAGTTTATGAAAGTTTAATGCCTGATGCTCTGAGGTTGAGACGGTGATGCTAGCCCTGGGAAGCAGCTGCAAATAGAGATTTTCGTTAGCAGAGAGGCTAGACGGCAGAGAGACGTACTACATCAATTGCTTGCAGACCCATATCAAAACCACCCCACCAACACCCTCCCACTACTCTGCTGTGGGAAAAGTGTCTTCCATGAAACTGGTCCTGGGTGCCAAAAAGACTGGGCCCCACTGATACTTACGGTTTGGAGAGTATTGTAACCCTGAGCTCACTGTTGCCCTCCACAGCCTTGGTGGTGGTGGAAAGGTAAGCATAGAGGAACAAAAGGCTATAATTAGGGTGACTCAGAAAGTTGTCTAAAACTAGGAAATTGCTTGTATGGTCTTTGGACTCTAGGCTCACATAGAGTTAAGAACTGGAAGAGACTATAGAAATCCCCAACCTGTTGTTTTATAGATAAGAAAACTCAGAGTGGAAATTAATTCACTTACGGTCACACGGTCAGTCAGTGGCATAGCTGGGACTCAAAACCGCTTTTCTTGACGAGTCCTCTGTACGATGTTCTCCAAGCAGCTCGGTGTTCTCAAAAGAATAGTGTTACTGACTTAGAATTTTTTTTCCATCAGGACCATTCTCCCTACCTGCATATGCTGTTAATAATCACATCATTTTCTAAGCTAGTGCTTTCATTGCCAGGTCCATTGTGCTATTATTCACTGGCCTCAAAGTGGGCCGCTTCTTGGACCTGGGAGAATGCGAGCAGGACACGTCATCAGGAACATTGTCCTATCTGGGCATGTCCTGGACATGGCACGTAGCACACAAGGAGAATTAGCAGGCAGTGGGTAAGGACGGGGACTCGGGTTACTCACTGCCAGGGTGTGAATCCCAGCTCCTTCATTTCTGTGCTGGAAAGCTTGGGCATACTATTTAACTTTCCTACTGCACATAATAGGAAGAACAATAGTGGTATCTTCATCGGTTTCTCCCTCATAGTTAACTCACAACACGTAAAGCAATTAGAACAGCGCGTGGCACATGGCAAGGCTGATAGGGCATCTGTTCTTGTCTTTGTTATTATTTATTTTCTTCACCCTCCAGTCCTTGAGCTACCTGAAAGGTTATGTGATTGAATCTCCTATTCAGCTGAGGGAGGAGCCCTCTTGTCACAGTTCTAGAAAATGTTCACTAGCTTTGCTGCTGCAGCTGCCAGAGAGCAAGTCTCTGCCTGGTGAGCCATCCCCCTGCCGCCGTGATGCTCCTCTTTAGAGTTGACTTTGTCTCCTAGACCTGCACAGCGGAAGGCTATTCCTTCTTGTTTGGAGGTAGCTCATACTTTACTCACTGAATATTCTTTCTCCTGGTTTCCTCGAATCTACAATTTTGTTTAGTTTCTGGGAGATCTGGCCAGAGGCTTCTTGGGGGATCATGTGGCCAGGTGATTCCTGAAAGTTGCGGTTGGTGCCGGTGACCTTCCCAGTACCCACCTGGCTTCACACCTGCACAAGCTTACCTTGGACAAACAGGATGGTTACATGTAGAATACAGCACTGACACAGGTAAGAGCTATGGAGAACACAGTTTACCATTTCCCCCTTCCTTATCTCCTTATGCATATATTATTTCATGAAGGCCTTGAAAAGAGAGTGCTTTTTGAGCTTAGGTTACTGTTGAAACTGTCTGGACCAGACTACCCTGGTAATGCTTCAAATCAATTTGTTCTTTCCTTCCTCTTCCAACACTACTTGGGTTTTCTTCTGGAATATGAATTGCTCAGATTAGTGGACCTGTCTGGTAGAGGAGTGTGAGCCCAAAGGGAAGTAAGTGTCGGCTTCCCATTAACACAACATCGCCACGCCATGGGCACAGACTCCTTTTATCCAGCATCATGGTGAGAGGTCAGGGTTCCCTCAGACGTTTTTCAGGGTCTTTGTGTTCGGGGAATATATGCTTTAGGCAAAATGATAACTCTTAGTTATTTCCCAGCCTGTCAGGACTTAGAAAGACCCCCCCCCCCACTTTTTGGGGTGGGGCCTGCTGCATTTGGTGTCTTGGGGAGTGCTGCGTTTCTTGCACCATGCCCACATGGTTCTCCATAAACCTGCCCACTGGCCCTGCAGCCGCTTTTGCAGCCTCAGGTGACAGGAGGCTGCGTTGTCCTCTCTCTTTAGAACCACAGGCAGGAGCTGACTGGGCGCCCTCTGAGTCTTCCTTCTTCTCGGCAGCTTCCAGACAGTGGCTGAAGCGGTGTGGGGGGTGGGGACAAAAGGAGGAACAACTGTAAAAAATGTTAATTTATTAATCACTGAATATATAGCAGTTCATCTGAAATGCTGTTGCTATGCCAACACCCTGGGAGTTTATTTTCTTAATCCTAGAGAGGAGCTCTCAGTCCCCTGCTCCCCTGCTGTGTCATTTGAATTCGCTGCTGCCACCGCTGCCACCATGGTATCTGTTTTAAAAAGTGGGGGGTTGAGGGGGGGAAGGGGGAGGGAGGGGAACCAGGCTAAACCACCAAAGCAGTCACATGCAAAGCAGTAAGAGGCCTTTCTCAGTGCGACTTAGTAAAAATGACACAAATTAATATACTCTACTTAAACCAGACCAAGATTAATGGTTCTCTTTCAGTGCAGCTTAGCCCAACTGTCACTCGACAGGCGTTTGTCGGACAAAATCAACACTAATCAACATTTATTCGTCTCTTGCCCTTGGGTCTGAGCCGCGCGCGGGCTGCGCCATTCTCCCGCTCATCTCGCCACGCTTTTCACCCTCCATCCAGCCTCGCCATACATCACCCTTCCTCCCGTGCCTCTCCTCGGACGGATCCACACACTCAGCTATCAGGGTACATTAGAGGCATGATAGATTTTCTGTTTTAATTTACATCTATTATATTACAGCATAACAGATTTTGATTCAGTAGAGACCAGTGTCTCCTATAGCCAGACTCCTTGGGAAGACTTCTGCATTAACTTATTAAGGTTCGTTAGGATGCAGCTTCAGATAGACTCCCTTCTCCCTGGCTCCCTCAGTCCCTCTCTGCTTCCTTCTCCCTCTCTCCCTTTCTCTGGCATGCTCAGTAGAGACGTCTCCGTGTGCTTTATTCACCAGCACAGCTCATTTTCTTAAGACGAGGCTTCCGGTGCTGGATCACATGAGGCTGGCTGGGTTCCTCCCTTACCTTCTGATTGGACTTGGATCAGCCAAGGATGGGCCTTATGAGCTTCCCCTTTCCTGGCCCAGCCTGGGTAAATGGGCCTTGACAAATCTGGTGGCCTTCAGTCGTGGGCTCTCTCTTACAGGGTTTACTTCTAGCCCTCAGCATCTTTTTTCCCTCCGCTCTCTTTTTTTTTCCCCCTTTGATCTGAGTTACAGTTAGATTTTATTTCTATTGAAACTCAGGTCTGCAAAGACAGGGAAAATGAAGAGGGGGAAAACAAAGTTGGTTGGGTTAACCGGGGAGAAAGATACTGGAAGGAGGACTGAGAGAATGAGTCTGAATAAGGCTACTCCCTTTCTACGTGACCGTGTTGAAAGCATCTTATTTCAACCTGGAACAAGACTGCATGAGGCCAGCTTGGTGCATGTGGGATGTGGATATTTATAGTTTCCTTGTAGAGTGCCTTTCCACCTCATTTATGAAATTGGCTTTTTATTTTTGTCTTTTTCTCCTGTTTCCTTTCACCCGAGTCATAATGTTAGGCATATCATCCTTTACTTGTTACCACGGTATTATATTTCCTCTTGATTTTTGGTAGTGCTGGGATGTTTTATGACTGTTGACTAAGGCCACGCTAAACATTGGATGTCTGGCCACCTGCTACAGAGAAGAGCTTGAGGAGGAGACAGAAATCTTCCCGTCTGCTTGCCTCCTTTTACTTGCTGCTTGGACATTATGGCTTTGCCAAATGCCCAGGAAGACTGTGCCTTTATTCTCAAATTAACTGGGGCATTAGACACCCTGGCCACTCAGAAGGCCTGAGTGCTTTATATCGTCCACCATGCTGTGGGTTCTAAACTGTAGTGAGGTTTCCCTTGTAGCCAGAATGCAGAAAAACCCGTGGCTGAGTTGAGAATGTGTGGTGTGTGTGTGTTTGTATGTGGCCGCTGAAGTGTAGGATATGTTAGGGGGATAGCTTAGGACTTCCACTTTGGTTTCTTATTACATAGCAATAAAGTAAATGATGCTTAGTATAACTTTGCACTTACAGAACTGTAGCTTAATTTAAGAAACAAAACTCCACCAAGAGGAGTGCTCAGTATCTTAAGCTTGGGAAACTGACCTCGTTAATTTTAATGAGGGGAAAAATTCTGCAGCTGGGACTGAAGAAAATCAAATACCAATGAGGTTATCACTTTGGATGATCTCACTGCATTCAGAGTACAATTGGAATAATGCTTGGAGAATTTTTTGAGCTCCCATAGAGAGATTTAGAAGAGAATGCCTATGCCTTTGATAGTATCAAGAGACTGCTTGCCTGGTAGGCAGAGCAGAACTCTGTAGGATCCCTCCTAAAGGGGTTATTCGAAAAGTCGACATATTAAAAATTTAGGGCTAAAATTAAACTGAACGGAAAAATGAATTTACACGATTCTTCTGTGAGTCTGGCTAGAAAACAATGGAGGTGGGCCGCAGCAGTTCAGGCGACTGATGGGAAGCCCAGGGTTTCTGAGTTCAGGTGCTCCCTGGGATGGTAACTTCCTGTGGGATTTGGAGCATCTGTTTCTTCATCACTCAAAGGCAAGAGGCAGGTTGAGCGAGTCCTGTTATTCAGTAGGCAGCGATTTGAGTTGAACAATAAGTTGATGACTTTGGCCCTGCTTTGAAGAGCTGGCAGACTGTGACCCAAGGAGGCTGGGTGACAGGAGGACGGCTTTGCCCTCAGTTAGGAGAGTTCCACTGACATTGGGCTGGGGATGACAGCCGCGTCTCCCTTCAAGGCATTTGGCTCTCTCCTTTTGTCCTAGTCCTCTAGATGGCTGATCTCGGGGAGAAGTTATTGCACCAAAGGACCCCTCAGAGGTAGGGGGCACTCAGCACAGGCTTCCTTCTCCAGAAGTCCGACCTTCCTGACTCAAGTACTCTTCTCCTCTCTCTGGCAAGTCACTCTGCACTCAGGAGAAGATTTGTGCAAGTGTCATCAAAGAGACACTTTCTGATTAAATGAGGCCATCTGGATATCAGTGGAATGTTGAGAGGGGTCTATTAATGCCTCCAAGTTCTCTTGAAATTCAGGGCTTTTCTTTGAAAGCAGTAAGACGACAGTTCAGGGCACTTGTACTGCGGCTGCGGCTGTGTGCGTCTGTGATGGGAAATGCTGGTTGCCAAGCAGCAGGGAATGGACATAATCACGCTGCCTAGCAACAGCAGCAGCGTGGTCACTTGCGCAGATTTCTGCGCCTCTTCCTGTTTGGTCTGCTGGAAAATACAGATGGCTTCTATGGCTCACTCTCTGCCCCGGCCACAGTGACATGCCAGAAAACATCATAAAGCAGAGTGGAGAAATACACACTTTAAAATGATTGTCTTTCTGACTCTTGAGAGCTGAGCACTAATTTTTGCATAACATCCCTCAGTTTCCCCTTTGAAGTTATTGTGCACGTGGAGGTCAGCTCCTACGCCAGAGAGGAGTCTTAGAAAAGTGTCACGCCCTTTTGGAGGCTGCCTCTACTGAGCCTGCTGAGCCTTTCCCCTTTATGTGAATATAAAACAGCCAATTTTCTGATAAAGACACACATGTACCACACACACACACACACACACACACAGCAAAAGCAAGTGGAGCAGAGCGTGACTGCTGATTGTTTTGTGGGGCCTAAGGAACAAAGCACTCGGGAGAGATAAAGGCAGGCAGTCCCTGCTGGCTTGCCCTTTCTCTCGGCTCTGACCGTCACCCTCACACGTGACAGTCCTCAATGAGGTCACCTGCTCACTACAGGTTCTACAGAGGCTTGCTTGGCAGAGGCCTCCTGGGTCAGAGCGCCAGCCTTCGCTGTTCTTGGCAGTGGTGCATATTGCAGCATTGGAAGCGTTTGGAGCTAAATGCTTAACGAAGATATTATTTGGCGGCAAGAAAAAGGGAGCAGGCTTACTCCCCCACCCCTCCCAGGAAGAGTAGTACCTGCCCATTTTCCCCTCTACAGGAGTTGAATAGTAGCCAAAGTGCAGGCTTGGTATCAGAAGGCCCTAGTTTAATCCCTACCTATATACCTAGCAGAGTTGTGGCTTTATGCAAGTCTCCTGTCCCATTAGAATTTTAGTGTTCTTGCCGGCGCAGTGGCTCACACCTGTAATGCCAGCACTCTGGGAGGCTGAGGCAGGTGTATTGCCTGAGCTCAGGAATTCGAGATCAGCCTGAACTTGAGGGAGATCTTGTCTTTAACAATAGCTGGGTGTTGTGGTGGGAGCCTATAGTCCCAGCTACTTGGGAGGCTAAGGAAAGAGCATCATTTGTGCCCAAAAGTTTGAGATTGCTGTGAGTTGTGACGCTAGGACACTTTATTGTGCGTTCGCAATTCGGCTCCTAGGCCAGAGGGGAGTCTTAGAAAAGTGTCAGGCCCTTTGGGGGGCTGCCTCTACTGAGCCTCTATTCACCTTTAGGGGAATATAAAACAGCCAAACCTAGTGAGGTTGCTGTGAGCTATGATGACAGAGTGAGACAAAGTGAGACTCTTTCTTAAAAAAAAGAAAAAAAGAATTTAAGTGCTCTTTTCTGTAAAGGTTAGCTTCATGGGGTGGGCTGGAAGGTCAACAGAAGTACGAGTGTGTTGGTACATTTGGTATGCAGAGAGTGAAAAGTGACTGACTGTTAGACTCCCCGTGTTAACGAGGTAGATGCTGGGAGAAGGCAAGCATTGTACTTACTCATTGTAGTTTATTAAAAACTTCAACATCTTGGTTTTTGACCTCAGTTTTAGCCATCCAAACAGAGAGCCTTTATTTACCTCCATTTAAGTTAGAAAAGGTGCAAGATCTCTCTTCTTGTGATGATGGACTTGATTCATCTGGTGCCTAGAAGGCGTTAATTTATTGTTAGTTGTTTCTTAGATAATCTTTAAAGAATCAGGTAGGATGGTTGTGCCTATTTCACAGATGTTGAGACAGTTGTACATAACAGGGATATTATTTGTCTGGAATCCTAGAGACTGTTGGTTCCAAGATGGAATCAAAATGCTACGGCCTGAGGGGTAGCTTAGCTGAAGCCCCAGCATAGTCAGAGGGGTGGAATAGGATAAAAGTCACCATAGAGTCTTGAGATTTAGACTTTAGACTTGTGAGATCAGCGAGCGTTTCCTGGACATGCAATGTGGCTTCCCGTGGATGTTCAAGGTGGGTTTGTGGAGTTGAATTAAGGCCTTGCATCTTTCCTGATCTGTGTGCACGTGTGTGTCCACTAGTCTGCGTGGTGGTGGCAAAGGGATTCCAAAGGACAATGCTCTGGTTCTAACCCAGCCTCTAACCTCAGCTCATCAGATTCCTCTGAGAACTCTCATTCCTCAGGATGATAATAACATTGACTTATTTCTCAGCAGATGGTAGGCCTGGGGTTGGGAATTGCCAGTTTTGACAAGGGTTCTACTTGGCGATTGCTCCTTGCATAGGGAAGGTGCTTGGAAACAGTGTGAGGACCCTAGCTTGACAAACAGGGTACACTTATTTTCAGTGGTTCCTTGTGTCTTAAAGCAAACACAAGCACGGTATGCTGGGCAAACAAATGTTAATGGCTTAACCTCTCTATCAAAGGAGGGGTTTGGACACTTAGCACCATCCCAGCTTCCAAGGTTATGACTGTCCCATCATCCTTAGCCATTTCTCATTCTCTATGTGGGGTGTGTGTGGGGAACCATGCCTCAAAAATCTTCCCTTATAGCAACCATTCTGGGACTTTGAGCAGAATGCTTGAGGCAGTGTGGTTCTAAAATGCCACCACCACCTGTTCTTTCAGTTGTGTCCTCTCTGAGCTGCCTCTGATGGTTACATTCCATGGCCTTGTGCCACAGCTGACTTGTGGTACTGATCCTAGAGTTTGACTTGGCTGCTGTGGGCAGGGAGAAAAGAAAGAAGGAAAGAGAAGAGAAGAGGGGTGGAGAAGTGGGGTGGGGCTCATTTATCCATCTGTCGTGAGGGGCTCCAGAAACTTCCACTTTGGCACCCAGGAAATTAGCTCAGACCTGAAGGCCACCCGGTGACCTAGTTTAGACCAGTAAAGCAATCAGGGTTTCTTCCAGCCTCAGACATGCTTGCTCAGCTTTCCTCCCAGTTGGAGAGACCTAGAAATGACCTGCCTTCCTATGCCCTGGTTCAACAAGGTTCCCTTTATGTGGTTCATGGCAGAAGCGGTGGTGGCTACCCAAGGCAGCCTGTGGTGTGGCATGGGGTCTAGGCCGGCTCAGTAGCCATCCCTCAGCTATTCCCTGGAGAACACAGGGTAGCAGGCCTGGCAGACAACTTCCAGGCTGATGTGTCTTCTCTGGTGCTCTTTCTTCTTGTGGATTTCAAGCATGTCAGCCTTTATTCTAAGTCCCAGAATACTATGAAGGAGATTTTATTGCCTGCTGGGTTTCAACCCCTTTTAGGTGATATGAGCCTGTGGATTTGCAGCCTTTCCATGACAGATACCACAAATTGGGTTCGGCTTCACATGCTCAGGGTGACTTCTGGTTTTTAGCTAACACCCTTCCTTTAAGGAAATGAGAGCGCTTGATAAATTTTAAGCCTTTGATGCTCACAAATACCCCTGGAAAAACGAGGACCAGTGAGGCAAAGTACCGTGGTTAGTTAGTTATATAATGTGCTTACTGTTTTCTGGTTAGGTGCCGCCCCTCCTCATTTTGTTAAAAACTTGCTTCAAAGTTCAGGTCCTCAGGACTCTATCCTCATATGACAAGCCCTAGATCTAGTACTGTTTCTTTCCATCATGCCTACTTTTCGGTTGAGGTGCATCTCCACACTCCCATCACCTGCTCTGAGAAGGTTTGCTGTAGCCCCTCTTTGGAACTAAGGAACCCAGTGCAGCCTTATTCAATCTTGTGCAGACTGAGTCTCAGCAGGTAGAGTGAGTTGCCAAGGGGATGTGACCATTAATAGGAAATGGAACTAAAAATAGAAGCCAGGGATGACCCCAAGCGCTAGACCTGGCTCTCACCTACATTATCTCTCAGTTTAGCATAAGACCAGGGCATTCAGACTATCTTTGCATTTTCATTGAAGAGAAGCATCCAGGTATGTCTTAGTTGTTGGTTAGGAGACCAGATATGTTTGGAGCGATGTTGAAACTTGTCAGGGCAGTTCCTAAGGTCCTGAGGTCTCAGATTCACACATTCCTTTGTCTTGTAAAGTTTTTGGCAGATAGTAAGTCAGTATTCATTTATTGGTTTGATGTGATGTGTTTTTTTTTTATTCCTAGTAAATATAGTTCTTTGAATATCAGCCAGTGATCACATGCTATTTGCCTCACAGAAAAATAGATATGAGATGTTAAAAGGAAATAGAACAAAAATTACTAGGCTGCAAGGAGCCTGCAGTCTAGTTGTGGGGACAGGGTACACTGTCTGCTTGCACTGTTGTTATTGTGCTGACTCTGAGGTAACGGGCCTCCTCTTATTTTGTTAACCAGCCCAGTTGTTTCAGATGAAAGGATGGAGAGGCAGGCATCTGCCACGATGGAGGTGATGTTTTATTTTAAGATAAAGTATGGAAGCATCTGATTGATGGATTATAAACTGGGAGGTTCAGGATAAAGCTTCATTCTGGGGCCATCAGTATATTTCACTGGGAGCCTCCTGGGCATTAATTCTGCCGTTAATTTTGTTATTAGAAACCTAGCCAAACAAAGGGAGGTGGTGAAGCTCCAGGCTGGTTTAACCTTGATGAAACAGTGATTTCACCAAGGATGATGTTGCCCCATCTATCTTCATCCATCAAGGCACTGCTGAAATATGCTAATGAAGCCCGAAGATAGGAGCACAGAGCAGTTAAATGGGGCGTTGCAGACGCTCTCCGTACCCCCGTGACAGGGCGATGCCACTTACTGTCCAGATTTAGTATGGGAAGAAGAGCAGTGCTGACGTAGTATTGTGGTGGAAGAGAGACGTTCAGTGGAGGGTCTACCTAGGGAACAGGGTACGGCTTAGAGGTCTGTACTCCTGAATCAAATAGAAAAGCTTGGTTTTTGGCAAAGGGATGGTTTTCTTTAATTCGCTTAGACCAGCCTCTGCCCAGTCCATGTTAGAACCAGCAATATGGCACCTTGCAGATAGGGCAGCATTTTAAGTTGCAGAATGTGACCTCCCACTTAGTGCCAAATCAGGCTATCTGTCACCATGTCAGTTTGCATCATTGAGTTTGTTTCCAATGGGCAAAGGAGCTAATACTTAGGCTTTTTTTTGAGACAGAGTCTCAAGCTGTCACTCTGGATAGGGTGCCGTGGCATCACAGCTCACAGCAACCTCCAATTCCTGGGCTTAAGCAAGTCTCCTGCCTCTGCCTCCCAAGTAGCTGGGACTACAGGCACCCGCCACAATGCCCGGCCATTTTTTGGTTGCAGCCGTCATTGTTGTTTGGTGGGCCCGGGCTGGATACGAACCCGCCAGCTCAGGTGTACGTGGCTGGCACCTTAGCCCATTGAGCCACAGGCGCCGAGCCTCACATAGCCACTAAGTGGCATAGTTGGGGGTTCAAACTCATATCTGTCCAACTCCAAAGCCTTTGCATGAAGCCATCCTAATCTGATGGCTCTTATATTGTGGGGAATCTCCCATAGCTCTTGGGAGCAGATTGACTCATTTATGTATTCATGTATTCTTTGGGTTTGGTTTAACTTTGACTTTGGTATTCTTTTTGCAATTCTTTCTTTCCTAAGTAGACCACAAGCTTTCTGAGGTTAAAGACAGGGCCTTCTTGTGTCCTACTTTTCCAATGGGCTCCTAGTGAATGGTTTTAGAAGACTGACCACCTGTTTGCTGATTTTCATACAGTAGATGAAAGCCGTTGGGGATTTTATTTGTCTTAAAAAGTTAATCTTACAGGAATCACGGTAAAATTTCTGTTGCTTTTATGTTATTGGTGGATTCACTTTTGTTTCCTACTAGTTCACAGGATTTTTTCTACTTAGTCTGTATCCGACCACACAAAGAAGAAAGTATGTACCAAATGAAATTTCATTATCACTTATTAAATAGCATCTTTGGAGCAGTCTATGTTGGGAGCTGCATACAAAATCACGCTGATCCTAGGATGCTAGAGAGTTTCTCTAAGGAAGCTTTGCAATCTTCTTTTCCAAAATGCAGACCTTGAACTGTGGGGTGGTCTTTGACAAACCAGGCACAAGAATTCTCAAATTTAAAATGTTTATCAGCTGTTTATTTTTATTTATTTATTTTTATTAAATTATTGCTGTGTACATTAGTGCAATCATGGGGTACAATGTGCTGGTTTTATATACACTTTGAAATATTTTCATCAAACTGATTAACATAGCCTTCATGGCATTTTCTTAGTTATTGTGCTAAGACGTTTATATTCTACATCTAGTAAATTTCACATGTATGCTTGTAAGATTTTTTTTTTAAATGGGGATAAAGGAGGGAGTTAGAAAATAAAAAGAATAGATTTTAAAATATTTAAATAAATGCTAACTATAATAATATAAATTCCCCAAAATAAATTGTATTAGGATAAAAACTCCATCTTGGCCTTAAAGTCTTTTCTGCCATTTATTAAACAGTTTTGAACTTTGGGGACTGGAGACTGTTATTAAAGAGTTAACAACCAAAGGCCCAGGATGTTGTGTGGGTCAGAGTATCCTGCCAAGAGGTAACATCAGCCAGTGGAATCAGTTGGGCTCTCCGTCTGGCAGATCTGTCCCCTTCAGCTGCTCCTCCTCCACTTTCCAGTCTTGGAGTTCATGTACAGTAAATCTTTCTCTTAATAAAGCCGTTTTTCAAATCTGACTTTGGACTAGGGACTGCTTTTTCTCCAAATGCAACAGCTGTTAAACATGGTGCATTGGGCACGGTGTATATCTCTTTGTTTAGTTTTCAGTTTTTAATATGAGCTGAGACGTACAGGAGTGGAAGGACTCTATTGATTTCTTTCTACCCATGTCTTCAACTTGTTTTGGAAATAAGGCCTCCAGCTCCAAAAGGCTCTGGGCTCTGTGGGCTTCTTACCCTTAAGGATGAAGCCTATTGTCCCCTAATAACCAGTACATAGTCCCCCCCTTTCTTTTGGTAACATGGAATTGTGGAGCTCAAGGTGTCAGCCGGCAGCAGCCAGACCCTGTGGCCCCTATCTGTCCTGGTTACATGGGGAAAGACATTTTGCCCCCTTGCTCTCTGTTCCTTCTGTCACTGTCTCCTTTTCCAGTGCACTGGGGAGCATTAACTCCCTGAAGGGGAAAAAAGTTCACAAAAGAAATGAATTATGCATATGGAATTCATTTCCTTGATGAATAGGGAATCTGAACAAACTCCATGGCTGTTTGATTTTAAGGCAGAAGGGAAGGGGGGGCTTAGGGCTAAGGAGGATGGAAGGCGGGATCAAAAAGAACTTGGAACAACGGAGGATGGAAGAAAAACCAGGGCTAAAGGAATTGGGATGGTAATATTTAGGACATAGTAAGTGGCCTTTTGAAAATAGTTTGGGGCCCATTATTCTTGCCAACACGTACACATGGATACATACCTCACTCTCAATTAATGTGCAAAATTTGTCTGTGGAGAAATTGATGGTGATGGAAAGATTATATTGGGAAGAAGTGACAACACCAGGGTGATGTGAGCCTCCTGAATTAAAGTTTTTCAGTGATTTTTGACTTATTTCAGTGCAACCTACCAATGGCACCTAGAATTTTGAGGCAGGAGTTGTGTGGTAGGTAAAACCACTGGATTTAGAAGACGACAACTTGGAACCAAGCCCCAGGAGACACAAATGGTAGGACCTTGGGCAAGTCACTTAATCCTTCTCAACCTCAGTTATCTCCTCTGAAAATGGGGGTGGAGACAACTGTCTTGTGGAAAATTATAAGGATCAAACAAAAGTGCTTTGATGAATAATACAAAATGCAAATCTGAAGGGATTTTATTTTTCCCTCTGGGCCTTCTTTTCTTGACGGACTTTTAGATGATCAGAACGAGTCTCTTCAGCAAGCCAGCATTTCTTTGAAGACTAAGAATGAAGGGGAAATTGATTCAGGAGCAGCATGGTGATTAAAAGAATAAATAAACAAAGAAACAAGCAATGAGTCCTGTTTCAGTCTTCACCCATCTGTTATACGAATCCTTTAAAATAATCCATCTGATGTTTCTGGCAAATTTAGCCACTGGAGCGGTGGTGGTTGCTGCATAACTAGTTTGATCAATAGTAGGAAAGTTTGTTACTGACAGCCACAAGAATTGAGGGAGCCATCTCAGGGTGATTTTTAGAGCCACTTGTGTAGGCTGAGTACTAGGCACCCTCTCTCCTCACTGCCAAAGACCTGCAGATGTGTCCAAGGAAGAAATGTGGCCAACCTCACCTCTTCCTCCTAATTGTTCTCCATGGCTTGGGGACGCTAAGTCTTGAGGACATGCCCTTTCGTTAGGGATATTTCCTTTCTTGCTGAAAGGAGAGAGATTTCTGGATAGTTTTGGGGGGACTTCAATCTCATTTCAGAACTGAGTGGGCTGAGCAGGTCCAACCAACTGTCATGTGTCTTTGTTTTTCTCATCACCAAATTTCAGTACATGTGGTTTCCACAGAGGTGTGTATTTGTTTTACAACAAGTCTTTGTTAAAGGTGAGGATGTGCATGTAATTGTATGTATCCTTTTGACTGCCCACCACACACACTTAGTATAAGGGGGTGTCCTATGGTGTAGAATTCAACCCGTGCCCCGCAGGCCCTGGGAAGAGTGTTGTGGTATCCCATCCCTGCAAGCCCACAAGGCTGCAGGCCCCCACCCCAACTTTAACCCCTGAACCTCTGTTTCATGGATTTTGTTTGTTTGACTTTATGGGTAGGAGTCTGCTTTTTAAGAAATGCTTGAAAGCCAGTGGTGCAGAGAATAGACCAGTGCTTCATATGAATTATTTATTTGTTTATTAAGATTGCCATGGCCCTTTTCCTCTTAAAGCTCAAGGCACTGTATGGAATACTTCAAAATGATAACACTTAGCATTAAAGTCTGAAAATAGAGCCAGCAGAGGAGGAACCACTGGGGAGGATGAGGAAAGAGGGATGATAAGCAGAGAGAAAGGCTGGTGGTCCACAGCCCAGCACCACCTTCCAAAGAAGGAAGGCCACACAGACCCAGGGCTCTGTGGGGGGAATCCGCCCTGCAGTGAATTGTGGTGCTAGCAGGAAAAGTCGCCTCCCTCTCTGAGCCTCGGCCACAAAATCGGGGAGACCTGTTGACCTCCCAGGCTCCTCCTAGGAATGATCTTTCAGGGAGGCTGAAGAGCTTTCCTTTTTAGGAGAGCAGCCCTAACCTTTCTGCCAAGTTGTTATGGTAATAAACATGTAATAATTTTTGTTAATGTTAATGCATAAACCTTTCAATAACAAGTGTTTGGTACAGAGTCATTTCCAAGCCTGGCTGTTCTTAAAATCACCTGGGGAACTTTGAGATAATAGCACCAGTACCTGGGATCCGCCCTGGAACAACGAAATCAGAACCTCTGAGGGCTGGTGTTGAACATGCCAAGTATCTCAGTGCCTCTTGGCTTTTTAACATGCACCAGGGTTGTGAAATACCTGGGGACCTAGGAAGGGCGATGGGGGAGGAGGTCAGGTTGAGAATACCCAGAGAAAGGAGAGGAAGGGCTTATTATTATGGGTATGATTTTAAGTGCTTCTCCTAATGCACAGTGGAGGAAGAGAATTGCAAACTATGCTTTGAGATTTTCAAGCTCTTGGTTATTCTTGTAATAAGTATAGTCCATTTGGCTTGTGCAGCTCATTTTTCACATACCTCAAAGCTGAGAAACCTCAGAAGTTTTGTGGGAAGCCTCGATTGTGTCTTTGGCTACCACCTCACTACCTGCCTCCCCCTGAAAGTGTCAACCACGTGACAGGCGCTGGTCTAGGGGTACGGCGCTGGTCTAGGGGTACAGTGCTGTTCTAGGGGTACGGCGCTAAGGATGTTTCGGTTTGGCGTGTGGCAGACAGGTTGGCGTTACCTTCCTCATTTTACAGAACAGGAAACAGAGGCCTAGAGAGTATGCGTGATTTGTTCTGGGTCCCCAAACTTGTATATAGCAGAGAGAGGGATCCAACCTGTTTATCTCACTCCAGGTCAACCTTCTTTTTTCCATGCTCTCTCAAAATGACACAGGACTTGTGAGTTTGTCAGCTGCCTCCTCTTGGTGGGAAGGCCTTTGGCTGGCTTCTTTCAGATGGGAGAGAAAAACATGAGGGGAGAAATCAGCTTTTGCAGCCATTACCTTGGAGATTGAGCAAGGCAGTGTGGTGTAAAGAAAATGGAAGAAGGTTCTCAAGCCTCAGGGGCAAGCCTGCAATTAGAACTAGGCCAAAAGAAATAAAATCGTGAGGGAGTCCAAATGAATGTGAGAAATAGGTTTTTTGTTTAACTGCCACGCCTTTGGTGTCACCAGTGTCACCTGAGCTCTCTGCCTTGGTGGTTCTAATGTGGCAGCCGTCTCTGGTGTTACCGCTGTGTTCACTGCGGGTTTCTGGACTCCTCTGCAGGTGGCCCAGGCTGGAATGTGCTTACATGTGATGACATTGGCCAACCAAGCAAGTTCAGAACTCTCGCATCCAGCCTTCTAGAACAAATGGACTGCCCGTGTTGCCGTCCCTTAATAAAGGGTTCCATAGTCATAGTTTCTACCTTAAAACAAAATTGGTCTTTTAAATGTAAAGCACATCGAAAGCCCTTTTCTTAATGGATCACCCCCTTAAGGGATTGTGGTGCTTAGTATGGGATTCTGGCTGCTCTCTTTTCACACCTCCTTGGGAAAGAAGGTGTTAACTCTTTACTAATGTAGACTGAACTTTTGTTGGGAACTGTTAGGCTTTAAACCTGGGGTCTGCTTGGCAAAACTGTCATGGCCCCCAGAAATGATAATGCCCTAACTCTATGAGCTTTTCCTGCAATCAGGAAACAGGCAGTTTCCAGGCATTGGTTTTTCCTACCTGTGGCTGGAAGTCACTGCCACACTTGGAGGCCTAGATTGTGTCTGTAGGTTCAAGCATAGGGGCCCCCACTTGGCTGCACCTGGCAGCCCCATCCTTCACATGCTCGGGGCAGGCCACATAACAAACTTCCCACATTAGCTTTTTTGGTCCCACTGCCTGCCAGGGTTATGATAGGGCAATGGTAAACTCATGCAACTCAAAATGGCCATCTTGGGTCTGTTCTAAGCTTGAGTTTTGACCTTGATCTAGCCTTTACATACTTTCCTTTATGAATTCCTTTTAATGTTAGTTAGTAAAAATATGCTGGCTTTCTTTTCCCTTCTCACCATATATCACCAGCCTTGGGGTTTGTTGAAAACCTTGCTTGAGAAATCCATGGCCAAAGAAAACACTGATATTTGGCTTGAAAGTATAGGCTTTGCTCACCAAGGTCCCCTCTCTGAATACGGTGGAGAAAGAGTTGAAGGTTTCTGGGAAGTTGAAGGTTTCTGGGAAGGGGCATTGGAGCAGCGCTCAACTCTGGCCGTGTGGATCTGCACGGGGATTAGGGGAATCATGCTTCTACAGGTAGGAGACACCGTGGGCTCACACTGTGGCTGGCCACACACGGCCAGGCATTTTGGGAGACAGGAAAGCCATCGGGCTCTCAGGCAACTCAAGTAAATAAAGGGAAACTTTTCTCTTTGCTTCTACAGATAGAGGATTTTTTCTATTGGAAGAGAAGGCAGCCCTGATTTAGTCTGATTAGCGAATCCGTTCCTTCTACGTTATCTGGAGAAAAGAAGGTCATCATAGTCCCTGAAACTTTCCTTGCCAGTTAACCTTGCTGGACAGCTGGTGTTTGTCTCTTGACAACTGGAAACCAGGCCCTTGCTTCTCAAGGTGTCCACGTGAAGGCCTTTTCAGAGAGCAGGTATAGCTCATGCTGCCCTGGAATCTAGTAGATGCTGCCTGAATTTGCACTGTTGACCTCCTCCCCTCCTCCCCCATTCCCAAGAAAAGAAAAGCACGTGTGGGAGATAGCATTCTCTTCTGTCTCCGCCACCTCTTCTTCTTTCCCTCCTCCTAGAATTATTATTATTGTTATTATTATTATTTTGGTAACAAGGAGAGATGGAGTTATGGTGGTTTAAGGTGAGAGAATGATGTTGTTCAGGAAAAAAAAAAATCAGCCAAGAGAGCTTGGGGGGAGGGGAAGAGAAAGAACACCTAGGGTACAGCACAGCCTTGGCATGGCAAGCCCTCCCCCCGCAGCCTCCTGGTACCTCCCGCCTCTGAAGGAAGGTGATGGATTTGGTTTCTGCCACCATTAAACTGATACATGAAATTTGTATGTTAAAACAATGATAATTTAATTGTATTTTCTTTCCTTCTTTCCCATCCACACTTCTATCACCCTCCCCCACTTACTCACCCTTCAGCTTTGGGGAAGGGGGTTGGAGGCTGTGAGGAGGGGGAGGCTTTGCAAGCTGTCGGTTTGCATTGTGCGGACCGGGAAAGGTCTCTACCTGGCTCATTTTGTCCCCTTTGCTTAGGCTGTCACTGCTGACAGTCCTCATGTTTATTTCATCTCGCGTGGTGGCTGTCTCGTTTCCCTACCCTCCGATGTCATTAACGCACAGAGAGCGGGCCCTGCAGTGTTGAGCCTAATGAATTCCGCTGTGGCTGCTCTGCTCCCCACCTCGTTACCAAAGCTCAAGGTGTCAAATTAAACCCAGCCTGGAGAGAGAGAGAGAAAGTGCGGGAGAAGACGCAAGAGCAGGGGAAACGGGAGGTGCTGGGAACACACATAAACAACCCTCCAAAAAGAAGAACAGTTGAAGGTGGGCAGTGGAAGAGGGCGGGGGAGCGGGACAGAGAGGAACCTCACAAATGGGTGACTTTCTTCCTGCCACCAAATCCATTTCAAGCAAGGTGGCACCGGTGACTCGCAGCAGGAACCTAATGACCTATTCCTCACAGGGGTGGGGTTTTGTACCTTGGCCTTGGCTGCGGTTTGTTGCCTTTTTCTCATTGCCTGGTTGATTTATTTTCATGGTTTATGCAGATTGGGCACCTTGCAAAGCAGGCAGAGCTTAGGGAGAGTGTGTGTATATGTATGTGTGTATAAAAAGTAGATGCCAAATGTGAGCTCCTGGTTTAGTGCTTAGATCAGCTGCAGAAATCCATGTTTCAAATGGGGGAAAGAGAAAAGCATCCCATACATTTAAGCAGTCCCAGGGAGGGTGCCCTCTGGCACATTTCTCTCCCTTTACTCCACTCCATTTGGGGAAATGGTGATTTCCTTCATCCCTTTTACACATAACCTTATAGCATTTACAAAGTATTTTACTGTCTATTATCCGCATTTTACCTTTGGGGCATTTTGCTTGATATGACCCTTAACAGAATCTTCCCATTTTACAGATGGGGAAAATGAAGAGTACAGATTTTAACTCACTTGCGCAAGATGACAGAGCTAGAACATGAGAGAACAGGGGTGACATTTTTAATCCCCTCCAGAATTCAAGGTCTTTTCCCCTTACATCACTAAACTTCCTAGAGTTATCAAGAGGTGGGAGGAGGTTGGTGAAAAAGAAGCTTATGAATGTTAAAAATTGAAGAAAATTCATATACAATAAAATGAGTAGGTCTGAAGTGAGCAGCTTGGTGCATTTTGACCAGTTAATACATCCCTGTTACCAACACCCCATTTGAGGTATAAAACATTTCTGTCACCCTAAAAAGTTCTTTTGGTCTTTTCTCCTTCTGTACTTCAGTTGTTCCCCCTCCCCCATCACCATTGTTCTCTTTTTTTCGTCTTACATCTTCATTTCTGTCTGTTTAAACTTCCTGGAAGTGGAATCGTGCAGCACATACACTTTTGAGTCTGGCTTTTACATATCATACTGTTTTTTGAGATTTATCCAAGTTATTTGTTGCATTAATAGTTGACTCCTTTTTATTGCTGAGTAGGTATTCCATTGAATGAATATACTACAATTTGTTTATCCAATTTGATATGTAATTTCTTTAAGGAAAAAAAATAAACTTTGGCTGGGCCTGGTGGCTGACACCTGTAATCCTAGCCCTCAGAGTGGCCACAGTGGGCAGATCCCTTGGGCTTAGGAGTTGAAGACCAGCCTGAGCAAGAGGCTACTACACTAGAAAAACTTAGCTGGGCATTGTGACAGGTGCCTGTAGTTCCAGCTACTCAGGAGGCTAAGGCAGGAGGATCACCTGAGCCCAGAAGTTTGATGTTGCTGTGAGCTAGGCTGATGCCACAGCACTCTAGCCTGGGGCAACAATTTTTTCAAACAATTATTTAGTGTTTAAGACATTCATTTTATAATAGTTTTGGAGCACATGGATGGTCCGCTAGGCCTGCTTTTCCTGGATGCAGTGGCAGGGCCATGGTGCCTGGCAAGAAGATTGGGTAAGTAGAGGAACAGGCCAAACAAAGCCTTCCTAGCCGCCTCTTTCAAACCTCAACCTACATTGCTGCTTTAGGGAATTTTCTCTTTGCATAGGGCTCATTCTCTGGTCACCATCCTTTGATATTTGTGACAGTAGATAATGACGATAGAATGGCATGCCCCTTCTTTTTAGAAATTTTCTGTGTTGGTTATTTGATTTTAAAATTCTGCTCCTTCTTTTCTGAGATTAAAATGAAATTTTGTTTTAAGTGATTTCCACTGTTTCCTTTCTAAATAGGAGAGTCAATTAAAAAGTATCACAAATCAGAACTAAAAATCTGTGGCAGATATTTTATAAAAACAATGCATTGGGGGCAGGGTGTCTAGTTATGGTACCTCCATTTTGTGGCTGGGGCCAACATAGCAAACTTTGTCACTCACTAAGATATTTTGGGACTTGGAATAGCAAGGAAGTATAGGTTCCCTGCCTTGTAACCCAGAGCTTTTATCTTGAATCAAGAAGGTACAGCATATGCGTGTGTGTGTGTGTGTTTATGTCTGCATGTGTCCCAAGGTCCCTAAAATTTGCCATTTCTATGGACAGAAAAGAGGTCCAGTCTTAGGTCCTCTGTTTAGAGTTGACCTTATGGCAAACAGTCCTCAGGTTTCGCTGGTGTTTAAGCAAACTTAGATCCACTGGCGTCAGCCATGAGCACATCATAATAGGAACAGAATCAAGACAGTTTTTCAAAGATGGGGACAAGTGAAGGGACAAACACTGGAGAATAAACTCTCCCTTTTTAAAAAATGTTTACTGGTGACGTTAGTACTTTGTGAAGAGTCGTACTGGGGGGAGAGTGACCTGAGCTCGCTTAGGCCTCCTTTCTTTTCTGCCCCCAGCCACATAAACTTCCTGAAAAGAAATTCAGTTATATAGCATTCTGAGGCCTATTCAGAAAGGATTTGGTTGTAGTTAGTTGATGGAAGAACTGAGGTGGTTAACCAGATCCTAAGCA
The DNA here is from genome assembly GCA_963573935.1 of Arctocebus calabarensis. Classification (NCBI taxonomy): domain Eukaryota; kingdom Metazoa; phylum Chordata; class Mammalia; order Primates; family Lorisidae; genus Arctocebus; species Arctocebus calabarensis. The sequence goes on along the minus strand of CAUYON010064405.1, from coordinate 10,114 downwards.
TTTATTCATTCAGTCCCATGTATTGAACTTATTGTAAGAAATACAAGGCAGCCCTCTCCCTTAGGAGAGGGTGTGGGATGTGTGTTGCAGACAAGAGCACAGGTGTGATGGCCAATGGAGGAAGGGCCCTTGCTTGGGCCAGGTGTGGATAAGTTATCTTATAGGATATCCTGGATAAGATAACTTAGGAAAGGAACTGATTTTGTGGAAATTAGCTAAAGGAGTTACTCATTAATTCAGCGTATCTCCTCTCCTAGTCTCTGCCATCTTTTTTGAACACCTGTCTTCTGCTCAAAAAAGTACCATGTGGTGGGAGTGTGGCCTGGCTTTGGGGGTAGAAAAGTCCAGCGTTGAATGCAAGTAACATTGGCCTTCATGGCTATCATGATCACTCATTTTTACTTATTTTTTAAAATTAAAAAAAAATTTAAATTTTGATAGATTCAGGGATATAAGTGGTTTTTGGTTACATGGATGAATCGAATAGTGGTGATGTCCGGGATTTTCATGTGCCATCACCCAAATGGTGTACATTGCCCCCAATAGGTAGTCTTTCTTCCCTCACTTCCCTCTGTGTTGTGACCACTCTTAATCTCCCAAGGGTAAGTTGCTTCTGATGTTGTCCTATTGAGACAATCAAGACAAGGTGAATATTTCTGGTAATGATCAGTGAATTTCCTCAGTGTAATCCAGTGTTTACGTTTGGTGGTCTGGAACTCTTGTTGACCTCCTTGACTATGATCATCTGTTTTTGTTTTGTATGTTTACTTATACTAGGCTTTTGATTTGTAAAGCACTATATGCAATTATGTCATAGAGTTGTCCTAAATCTTAGTGAGTGGGATCTTACAAGGCATGGATATGTTAGTTTTACAATGAACTGCTATAGTTGCTACAGTCTAACTTGGTATAAGGACCGATGTTGATTTTATATGACAAACAAAGCTGTGGCTGCTTTTGGAGGTCAGTGGATATATGGAACGAGAAGAAATGTAACGAGTCACCCCAACACTTTAACAGTTAGGGATCATATATAATGAGCCTTCCTCTGCAAGTGGAGAATTAACATGGTACATTCTTAAGTATTTTAGAAATTATTTTTTAAGAGTCAAAATAAGATACTTACTATTTGAATAATTAGTCAGAAATTGGACTGCTTAATGGAATGAATAATTCTTAGGATCTATTGATATAGCAACTTGATGATAAGAAATGTTACATAAATATTAGGACTGTTTGTATATAATTATCTAACACTGGTCTGTTAGCTGGAGCAAATATGAATAAAAGCAGAAGCATTTACATCCTGATCAAATTTAAGGTACACTTGAATAGTTAATACAATCAGGAACCTTTTCAAGTAAATAATAATTGAGAAGGCAAATATTTAGCAAACCTCTTAGAGATTTTGTTCTAGCTGTATCTGCCTATAGAATATGTGTTCTTCTAGGGCGGCGCCTATTGTTCAATGAGTAGGGCGCTGGCCCCATATACTGAGGGTGCAGGGTTCAAACTCGGACCCAGCCAAACAAAAAAATAGCTGGGTATTGTTGCTGGCACCTGTAGTCCCAGCTACTCAGGAGGCGGAGGCAAGAGAATCACCTAAGCCCAAGAGCTGGAGGTTGCTGTGAGCTGAGACACCACAGCACTCTACTGAGGGTGATAAAGTGAGACTCTGTCTCTAAAAAAAGAAATATACACACACACACACACACACACACACAAAATATATATATTTGTGGAATGACCAAAGAAAACTAATTAACATATGTACTAAGACACATAATTTTTATTTTCCTTTTGTGATGAGACACTTTTCTACTCTCAGCAATTTTTAAGAACACAATACACTCTTATTGTTATCATATTGTACAATAGGTCTCTTGAACTTACTCCTCCTATCCAACTGAAATTTTGATTCTTTGACCAACATCTCCCCAAAGGCCCCCACCCCTGACCTCTAGCCCCTGGTCACCACCTTCTCTCTACTTCCACATTCAACTATCTTAGATTTCATATGTAATGAGATCATCCAGTATTTGTCTTTCTGCTATAGAAAAAACTGGCCAGGCATCATGGCAGGAGCCTGTAGTCCCAGCTGCTCAGAAGGCTGAGGCAAGGAGATCACTTGAGTCCAAGAGTTTGCAGTTACGGTGAGGTATGATGATGCCACCACATCTATATATCTTTACAGGGCTATGTCTATTTTTAAACAATGTGAGAACATTTTAACATTTTACATTTTGATGTAATTAAACTTCCAAGTCAAACTCAGTTTTGAATCATGATACAAAGTACATATATTTAACTCAATAAAATCTGACTAAAATCAATCACAAGCCTAAAGAGATATACAATCATGGTAAAAGATTTTTCCTCTGAATAGTTTTTTTCCACAAATCTGCATAAACTCAATAGAGAATTTACGTGCATTTCTCTTTATGTTGTCAATTTAATCTAATAATGTTCATTACTAGGTTATAAGGTTAATTCATATGAATTATAGGCATTTAATATATTAATCTTGTAATAATGTTTACAAATTAAAAGGTACAGTCATTCAGGCCGGGTATAGTGGCTCACACCTATAATCCTAGCACTCAGTGAGGCCGAGGCAGGTGGATTGTCTAAGCTCATTCAGGTTCAAGATCAGCCTGAGCAAGAGCCGTGACCCCATCTCTAAAAATAGCTGGGCCTTGTGGCTGGTGCCTGTAGTCCCAGCTACTTGGGAGGCGGAGGCCAAGAGAACAGCTTGAGCCCAAGAGTTTGAGGTTGCTATGAATTGTGATGCCATTGCACTCTACTGAGAACCACAAAGTGAGACTGTCTCAAAAAACAATTTGCAGAGTACTCTACAGAAGAGTATGTATGTTTAAATGAACTACCCAATAAAGATTTTTGATGAAACCTTTGGTTTATTTAGAAACGTAAACATTTTAACTTCTCTTTATTGGTGAAGGTTCTTATTTTATCAATTTGTTTTTAAAATTTCTCCTTTGGTATGCCTTGAGAGGCTAACTACACACTAAAAAATCTGAACCAATGTACTTGCTATATTATTTCAATCTGACCTGAGGAGAGAGGGTGAGTGTAGCAGTAGTAATTAGAAGAAAGGAAATTCTTTTTCTAAACAAGAATCACATTACACAGGTAACATAACATAAAGCTTTCCGGCTCGGCGCCTGTGGCTCAGCGGGCTAAGGCACCTGCCACGTACACCTAAGCTGGCGGGTTCAAATCCAGCCCAGGCCCGCCAAACAACCATGATGGCTGCAACCAAAAAATGGCCAGGCGTTGTGGCGGGCGCCTGTGGTCCCAGCTACTTGGGAGGCGGAGGCAAGAGACTCGCTTGAGCCCAGGAATTGGAGGTTGCTGTGAGCTGTGATGCCACAGCACTCTATCCAGGGGTGACAGCTTGAGGCTCTGTCTCAAAAAAAAAACCACAAAGTTTTCCTCCATACTCTGGGTCATTGACAGATACTCAAAAGTTGTGGGTTTATGAAAATCATCATCATACCTATATCCTAGAAATAAACTATTGTGTATATATGTAGGCATAAAAATTAATTCAGACAAAGTTTGAATTTTTTTCTAAAGAAGTTTTATTCAGAAATTATTAGACAATGAACTACAACAGGTTGCTGGTTCTCTTCCCCTAAATCAGCCTAGAATAGCTCCAAAAGAAGAAATCATTGACTTGAACCAACCAAAAATTAAAGAAATGAGTGTGTCACCTGTCTTAAAGTAGGTTGTGGGCCTCCTTAGGTGAACGGCAGATGCCCATGACCCTAAAGGAATAATGTCTGTGCAGTTCTTACATCTCTCATGTAGCCTCAGGACGATTCTTATCTGCCCCAACAATATTTATGAAATCATCAGCAAGTACCAAGCTGCAAGTACCACAGGGTAATGTCAAGGCAGGGCAAAAATCCTACTGGCCTAATAAAAAGTGAAGCGCTCTACCATCATTTCATTTTCTACCCTCTCCCTTTCCAAACCCCAGGGTCATCTGAATTGCAGCCAAAGTGGAATGGGGAGAAGAAATAGAAGCCAATTTCTGGATTTGCCATTAAATAAGGTATTCTATGAAATCCTGTAGCCCTCTGTTCCCCTTATCCCACAGCAACTGTGAGTACCTTGTGATGGTGGCTTAAAAAACAAAAGAAACTTTGATCTCTAAGCTAAACTTTGTATAAGTGAGAAATAAACGTGTGTTGTGTTAAGCCATAATCTGGGTATTATTAGTGCAAGAAAGCTTCTCCTCTTGTAGTACACAACTTAAAGAGACTACCATCCTTCCTCCTGCAATACTGACCAAAGGTGTTCCTTGCTGCAGTAACAACTAATGTCAACAGTGAGTCTGTGTTGCCTGAGATGCTCTAACCCCAACCTCATCTCTCATCCCATCTTCTCTTTTGAAAATATACACATATACACACTCTTCATGATTTAGACCTTAGATCTGTTTCTGTTCCGCTCCACCACTATTTCCAAACCCCAGATATAAGGAAAGAGAATTGACTATGACTCTGTACTGGTTAAACAGTTAATTACACCAGAAAAAAAAATCAAAAGAACTGAATACATTAATAGACTATAAAATGATGGGCGGCGCCTGTGTCTCAAAGGAGTAGGGCACTGGCCCCATATGCTAGGGGTGGCGGGTTCAAACCCAGCCCTGGCCAAAAACTGCAAAAAAGAAAAAAAAAATGTTAATTGATCACCTCCATGGAGAAATGCACCATTTCATCTGAATAGCAGGCAGTCTCTAAGACACAGAAAAAGGCAAGAAAACATATTCTCCCTTAGAGACTCTACAAAAGAACAGAGCCCCAGTGATATCCACCTTCATTTTGACCCAGATTTCTGATCTCTGGAATTGTAAGATAAACCTGTGCTGTTTTAAGCCACTAAATTTGTGGTGATTTGTCACTGCTGTTATAGCCAACAACAGGAACTTGTGAGGCTGGGATTGTTTGTTTTAGAGAGGCTTATGTTACCCAGGCCAGTCTCCAACTTCCAGCTGAAGTGATCCTCCCACCTCAGCCACCCAAAGCACTGGGATGATAGGAGTGAACCATCATGCCAGGCGGGCCTTGTGAGTTTTCTAATTCTCATGCCACTTCGTATACTTAGAGACATTTTTAGCTTCTTTTATAGACCAAATTTAAAATAGAGGTGGCATCACAGTCATGAATTAACTTGAAACTGAATTCCTGATAATTAAGAGCCTATCAAAAATGGTATCTCCAATCTTCCAAGAAGCATTACTTCCCCCAAAGAGAGTCCTAATACAGGATGGTGTATATTAGCTGAAGGGTAAAACACTTTCTAAACAGAATTCTGTTTCAGTCAGTTACTGCCTGTAACTAGTTCAAGGATGATGCCTTGCAATCATAGAAGGCATGTTTGGATACAGGTGCTGCTAGTTAACAACTCTATAGCCTTTGGCACATCACCTATTTTTCCTTTTCAGGGAATTGAGGAGGCTAAGTTGTCATTAAAATTCTAGTTTTCAGCTCAGCACCTGGAGTTCATGGGGCTAAGGCACCAGCCACATACACCAGCTGGAGGGTTAGAATCCAGCCCAGGCCTGCCAAACAACAATGACAACTACAACCAAAAAATAGCTGGGTGTTGGGGCGAGTGCTGGTGGTCTCAGCTACTTGGAAGGCTGAGACAAGAGAATCCCTTAAGCCCAGGAGTTGGAAGTTGCTGTGAGTGGTGATGTCACCACACTCAATAGCTTGAGACTCCGTCTTCAAAAAAAAAAAAAATTCGCGTTTTCACAAACTACTAAACTCTCTAAGACAAAAACTGTTGCCAGGTTTTATTTTTGTTTTTCATTGTGTTTGTTTGTTTGTTTTTGAGACAGAGTCTCACTTTGTTGCCCTCAGTAGAGTGCTATGGAGTCAAAGCTCACAGCAACCTCAAACTCTTGGGCTCAAACAATTCTCTTGTCTCAGCCTCCGAAGTAGCTGAGATTACAGGCACCTCCCACAACACCCAACTATTTTTAGAGACAGGGTCTCGCTCTGGCTCTGGCTGGTCTCAAACTCATGAGCTCAGGCAATCTACCAGTCTCCACCTAGTAGACTGCTAGGATTATAGGTGTGAAACCACTGCCAGATTTTTATTTTATAAACACTAAAAAAAAAAAAAAGAATACAAGCAGCCTCCATTTCAATCACCTATCTTTCACAAAACAAAGAACATTTTAGCAGAACGTAACTTCAAAAAGGAAAACTCTTATAACTGAATAAACTTAACTTTATTTAAAAAGCCATTTAAAAGGATTATGGAAAGATTATGGTAGAAGCAGCATTTTTTTTTCTTCTTTTTTAGAGACAGGAGTCTCACTATGTTACCAACGGTAGAGTACAGTGGTGTCACAGCTCACAGCAACCTCAAACTCTTGGGCTTAAGCGATTCTCTTGCCCCAGCCTCCCAAGTAGCTGGGACTACAGGTGCCCATCACAATGCCCAGCTATTTTTCGTTGCAGTTGTCCTTGTTTTAGGTGGCCTGGGCTGGGCTCGAACCCACCCACCCTCGGTGTATGTGGTTGGCACTGTAACCACTGTGCTACAGGCGCCGAGCCAAGGCAGCATAATTTTTGAAATTCTCTATATCTCTCCAAAGAGCAATCAGTCAGCAAACCCAAACCCCTAAACAAAATATCTACCACAAAACTACAACACCAACAACTTAAAGACTAACATGATATCCAACATCTACACAAGAAGCAGCACAGGGAAACAGCAGGAAGCAAAAGATTATCTGAAAGCCAAGAGAATCCCCCAAACCAGCAGGTATACTCTCAAAAGGCAAACAAGAATGCTAAGGTCTCTAACAAGGTCTGAAGGGGCTGCAGCAGGCTAAGCCTTATGAACTCTCAAAATAATTGGACAACAGTTTCTTGCACACTAAGGCAAAACTGGAAATAGAATTCAAACTCATGAAAGGGACAACAGCAACAAAGGAAAAAAAAAAAGTCCAAGTAAGGCTGGGGAAGGAGGATGAGAGGAAAGGTGATACAGATAGGAGAACTCAGAAAGTAACTGGTCATTTTCAAACATCTCAAAACACCATAAGACATTTTCTAAATTATTATTTACTTTTACATCTTTCTGATAAATCATTTGACAGATTTGAAAGGGCTTAAAAATCATTATATTCTTTAAAACAAATACAGAGGTTACAGTCTTTTTTTTTTTTATTGTTTCAGGCTAATTGAGGGTACAAAGATTTAGGTTACAATGTTTGTATTTGTTAGGTAATATACTGGTTACATTCTAACCATAATCACTAGAAGTGAGAGCCAGTCCAATGTTAACATAAAATGACAAGGAACTGCTAGGCGCAGTCGCTCATGCCTATAATCCTAGCACTGTGGCAGAAGCAGGTAGATCACTTGAGCTCACAAGTTTGAGACCCAACTGAGCAAGAGCAAGATCCCCGTATCTTTAAAAAAAAAAAAAAATACCCTTGGGCAGCTCCTGTGGCTCAGCGAGTAGGGCGCCAGCCCCATATGCTGGAGGTGGTGGGTTCAAACCCAGCCCTGGCCAAAAACCCGAAAAAAAAAAAGATTAGTCTGAGCAAGAGTGAGATTCCCGTCTCTAAAGATAGCTGGGTATTGTGGCAGATGCCTGTAGACCCAGCTACTTGGGAGGGTGAGGCAAGAGGATCACTTGAGCCCATGAGTTTGAGGTTGCTGTAAGCTCTGATGATGCCACAACACTACCAAGGGTGACAAAGTAAGATTCTGTCTCAAAAATAAAAAATAAAAAAAGATAAGGAATTCGTGATTCTTTTTAAATCACTGATGAAAACCAAACAAACTTAGAGCTACAAATTTTAGGCACTGCCCAATAACTATGCCCTGTAGAAAGTAATTCAGAATACACTAAAACAAAAGAAGAAAGAAGGAAAAAAGAACACTCTTAAATTGACCACCAACATATAAAATGTTTTAAAAATCTTAAGTGTGGGCTCAGCAACTGTAGCTCAGTGATTAAGGTACCAGCCACATACACTGGGGCTGGAGGGTTCGAACCCAGCCTGAACCTGCAAAACAATGACAACTATAACCAAAAAATAGCTGGGCGTTGTGGCAGGCGCCTGTAATCCCAGCTACTTGGGAGGCTGAGGCAAAAGAATCACTTAAGCCCAAGGGTTGGAGGTTGCTGTGAGCTACAACCTCAAAGCACTCTACTGAGGGCAACATAGTGAAACTATGTCTCAAAAAAAAAAAAAAAAAAAAAAAAAAAATGCTGGTGGCACCTCTAGTTCAGTGGGTAGGGTGCTGGCCATACCACATACACCTAGGCTAGGGGGTTGGAACCCGGCCCAGGCCAGCTAAAACAACAACATACAAGAAAATAATAGTGGGGCTCTATGGCAGGCGCCTGTAGTCCCAGCTACTTGGGAGGCTGAAGCAAAAGAATGGCTTAACCTCAAGAGTTTGAGGTTGCTGTGAGCTGTGACGCCATAACACTCTACCCAGGGTAACAGCTTGAGACTCTGTCTCAAAAAAAACAAACAAATAAAACTTAAGTGTGCCCTTTTTTTTACATAATAAACAAAATAATAAACTTCTACACATATTTGATCTTTTTCACCATACTATTAGACCATACAGATTTTTCTTCAAAAAATTACTTTAACGGTTCATGTTCCATTGGATGACAATGCCGTAGTTTTGGGTTATGAGCACTAGAAGAAAGACCTTTACAGCAGCTCTTAAAAACCCCACTAATATTAAAATTTTTATACACTAATAGGTAAATAGTGCAATCATCTGCTTCTAATGCAAGTAATTCTTAAAAATATATTTTATAATAAAAACTTCCAGGCCAGGCTCAGAGGCTCACACCTATAATCCTAGCACTCTGGGAGGCCAACGCAGGTGGAATGCCTTAACTCATGGCAATCCTGACCAGCCTAAGCAAGAGTGAGACCTCATCTCTAAAAATAGCCAGGTGTGTGGTAGGCACCTGTAGTCCCAACTACTCGGGCAACTGGGAAAGAAAAAAAAAAAAAACCTCCAGAAAAACTTTAGTGAAAATATATTTTCTCTAATTTTTTCTTCTTTTTTGAGAGTCTCACAACCCTTAGTAGAGTGCCATAGCAACCTCAAACTCTTGGGCTCAAGTGATTCTCTTACCTCAGCCCCCCAAGAAGCTGGGACTACAGGTGCCCCATAATACCAGGCTATTATTAGAAATGAGTCTCACTCTGGCCCAGACTGGTCTCAAACCCTTGAGCTCAGGCAATCAACCTGAGTGCTGGGATTATAGACATGAGACACCAGACTTGACCAAATTTCTCTAATTTTTAAGGTACTATTTGTCACTGAAGAATCACAAGGTTCATAAATTGAAGAGGAGACCTTTATTTATTAGAAATGGTTGCAGCCTGCAGACTGGCTGTCCTGATAAACTAGGAAGTGTAGCCTCTGGCAGATACCACACGCATGCACTTCACGTGAGAGAAGGGTGAGACAGGAATTTATGCTGAACAGGTCTGGTAGGCATACATAGTCAACAGATTACAGAACTGTGAATATTCATGAAGGGAGTGCAGACATATGTACTAAGAAACATGCACGTGACATATGTCCCACATTCACTTTAGGGTGGAGACTTAACATTTAAATGCATTGAAATTAGGCTCTATGAATCAAAAGGTGAAACTGAGGACATAGAGGCATCCTGCGTGCTGCCTCCGTACGCTAGCTGGAAATAGCCTGTGGTTGGTGGTATTTTTTTTGAGACAAAGCCTCAAGCTGTCACCCTGGAGAGAGTGCTGTGACATCACAGCTCACAGCAACCTCCAATTCCTGGGCTCAAGTGAGTCTCTTGCCTCCACCTCCCAAGTAGCTGGGACTATAGGCGCCCGCCACAACGCTCGGCCATTTTTTGGTTGCAGCCATCATTGTTGTTTGGCGGGCCTGGGCTGGATTCAAACCTGCCAGCTCAAGTGTATGTGGCTGGTGCCTTAGCCTGTTGAGCCACAGTCGCCAAGCCTGGTTGGTGGTCTTTTATCAGGAAAAAATGCAGGTCAGTTATGTGGAACCACAAAAGGGAGGGGCAGAAAGAGAATAATGATACCAAG
>CAUYON010064404.1:0-16428 GCA_963573935.1 Arctocebus calabarensis | reverse complement strand
TCAGTAAGCTGATAAGTGGAGTTTGGCTTAAGGTAGAAATCTGACTCCTAAAATTGTACTCTGTATCTACTATGAGACTCACACCAGCATAGATTGGGAAGAATACCAGAAGATTTTAAGCTGTAATGCACAGCTGGGTGTTGTGGTGGGTACCTGTAGTCCCAGCTACCTAGGAGGCTAAGGCAACGGGATCGCTTGAACCCAAGAGTTTGAGGTTGCTGTGAGCTATGATACCATAGCACTCTACTGAGAGTGACAAAGGGAAACTCTGTCTCAAAAAAAAAAAAAAAAAAAGAAGTAATACATTAGAAAGCGATTTCCTTGTTGGAAGGCTGAAGTCACAGGTATCTGCTCAAGTAGGCAAAATTAGCCTTCAGGTGAGAGTGGAGTTAAAGCCACAGGGTTAATTTCCCAAAACCTTGCCTGTGGGTGCAGATGTTGCCCCCTCTTGGGAGGGGCACTGTTTTCGATGTCCATTTCCTCTTTGACCTCTGCCTTGATGTTTTATAATATAAACCAGTACAATAGTCAGGGGGAGAATATACCAAGAATTTTTTTGAATCACAGTTAAAGATGAAGATTCTCTGTTAATCAGCTGTGTGATCGTGGACAAGTCACTAAAAATCTCTGACTTTCCTTGTTTGTAAAATGGGAACATTAGTGGTTGTCTGGCAAGCTTGTCCTAAAGGCGATAACTCAGGCTAAGGAAGTGGGGGAGGGCTTTCCCACAGGAGGCGCTTCCTAACACAGACGCTGTGATTTTCAAGGTTTCTCCCATGCCTTTGACAACATTGCCTTTTGCTCGATACATTTATAGCCAGACACTTCTTCAGGTCTGTTTACAAGAAGACAGAGAGAAAAAGAAAGGGAAGAATCGAGATTTCTTTGATCTGTACATACTGCTTATTAATATGTAGTGAGAAACAACCCCCACCCCTACCCCAAGGCGCATTAGTTGGCAATTGTCTTTTTGCTAAACTCCAGTATCTCACAGTGTGTAGAGTCATGAAAAAACAAGCAAGGAGAGAGGGCGAGCCGGCTTCCTGTACAGAATGGTGTCTTCTCCTGATGCCTTGAGGAGCAGAGAGGAAACTGTCCAGGATTACATAGGGAATCGTGCAGGGGCTTCCTCCTAAACCTGGACCTCAGGGAAGTCACCCTGCCAGCACATTGGCTGAATCTCCTGCCTCCTCTTAACCTTTTTTCTGTGGTCCAGTAATTGACAGTGCTAGCAGATATACAAAAAGAGGGAAAGGGGGAGAATGAGAAAGGATAAAGCAACGTGTGAGGGTGCAAATTAGCAAGCAAGGCGCTAGAAACGTCAGCGTGAATATAAATGAATTTGTGAGGATGGTCCATGCCAGGGGAGGAGGAAATTGTTGACAAAAAGGGAGAGGCTGAGATTCAAAACAAGGAAAGGCTTTTCAAAATGCCAGGAGCATCCACTGATTTTTTTCAGTCTTTTCCCTCCCTCCCTCACCGCCTGGCTGGGGACCAGGGGAGCCAGTGGTAAGAAAAGAGTCTGACAGCCGGAAAAAAAGTCTTTGAAAAACAATAACAACAGTGAAACATGAAAAACCTTCCCAGGACAGACCTTTAAGAAAGTGCCAATATTTAAGAAAAAAAGTGCCAATATACTGCTTTGAAAAAGGATACATTCCTTATAGCCAGGTATCTAAACTAGATTTTAACACGTGTAGAGATTATAGCAGCAAATATTAGTGCTTGACATCAGAGAATAGGTCAAGTGTTTTCACATTTTATTATCTTTTTTTGTTTTTGTTTTTTGAGACAAAGTCTTACTTCATGGCCCTAGGTAGAGTGCTCGGGCATCACCATGGCTCTCAGCAACCTCAATCTCTTGGGCTCAAGAGATCCTCCTGCCTCAACCTCGCCAGTAGCGGGGACTTACAGGTGCCTGGGGTAATGCCCGCTAGTTTTCCTATTTTTAGTAAAGACGGGGTCTCACTCTTGCTCAGGCTGGTCTTGAACTCCTGAACTCAAGCAATCCACCTGCCTCGGCCTCCCAGAGTGCTAAGATGACTGGTGTGAACCCCTGTGACCGGCTGTGTTTCGATACTTTGTAAGAACACAGTTTTTAGATGGTAAGTTCCTGTCCAGACGTGGTGGGTATGCACGTAAGTCTATCATCTGGGCTTCCAATTACCTTCCTAAGACACTCACCTCCCAGGTAGACACATGACCTAAGAAGGACTAATGAAAATAAATCCTATGACTTTTGATAAACCCCTTAGAACAGAGTTGCACTCTATGTGCTGGGTCAGCAAACAAAAAAGTTGGACACTTGAGGGCGGAGATGAAAGCAGAGCCAGAGAACTCAGGGAGCAGAAGCTTAAGTGTATCATGTAGACACCTGGGTCCAGCTGTGCCTGAAGCTGAACTTGAGTATGGCTCCAGCCAGCACATCACCGATTCTCACCTTATGCCGATTAAATTGAACATATACTCAGTGACTTGGAGAGAATTGCAGGGATTTGGTTGGAAACTGTTTCACTTGTCAATTAGCATCAATCAGTGTTCCTGCAGGGAAGCCGTCTCCAGGCTCTCTGAGTCTGTCTAGCCGGGATTTGGAATGTGAGGGAAGATGGTCCAGAGGTTACAACGTGAGAAAATGAGTTGTAAGGAGCAGGGTAGAAAAGAGAAACACCACTAACACTTAGTCATCTCAAAAAAAGTGAAGGGAAAAATCCCCTTGTGAAAAAGAGATTATAGTCATCTCAAAAAAAGTGAAGGGAAAAATCCCCTTGGGAAAAAGAGATTATAGTCATTTGAGACCATAGACAAACATTAAAAATAAATAACATGTGTTCTAGTACAAGCATACACGCCCACACCCAACCTGTGTGAGCCATTAGGAAGAAAAGCTATTGGAGACACGGGTTTTAAAATCTCGCAAAGATGGGGATTGTTTGCATGCCTATCTCACCTTATTATGGGAAGAATAGAAGGCTCCTTCTAGAAGACTAAAACGAAGCTTTCAGTTGCTATGAAAAATCTCGGGAGAAGTCCATTTTAAATCTGGTTTCAATAAGGAAGTGTTCTCCTAAAGCATACTAAAAGATGACATGCCAGAGATTTTACTTTTCATGGAAAAAAAAAGACTGCAAGAGTTTAGGGAAGATAAAAAGAAATCAAGCAAGCATGAAAGTGGCAGTTTCCAAATATTTAGAAGATAGAGTTGAAAAATTTGATCTTAGTGCAGGAAAAAATACTTTGTACTACATGCATGCATTTTTTTTTTTTTTTTGCACTTTTAGGGCTGGGTTTGAACCCACCACCTCCAGCATATGGGGCTGGCGCCCTGCTTCTTTCAGCCACAGGCACCATCCTGCATGCATTTTTTTTAAAGAGAATGTCATGTTACCTAGACATGTCATTGAGAACTTATTTCCAGTGGTGTCTTTGTGTGATTAATTATTAAGAATTTGGATAATGGATCAGAGAAACCTGGCTTTGACTCTTCACCCCTCACTTATTTCATAGGTGATCTGGACAAGTAATCTCATATTACTACCCCTCAGCTTTCCTATAAGAAGGACATAAAAATAACATTGCCTCTTCCCAGGGGAGTTAGAGGGGTTCAATGAAATATCTCCCATAATGTGTTCATCACAGGCTGGTATATGGCTGGTGTTCAGTAAACAGTAGTTGTTTTAGTTATATTTATTATTATTATTTTATATTTTTAAATATAAGCCATAAGGAAAGAAATTACTCCCATAGTTTAATCTACAAATTTGGGTGCTCTGGGAGGACTTTTAAAAATGGTAATGCTATGAATCCATTATCCTCATAAATACAAGAATCTGGGCCAGAGAAGTTTCAGGAATATTTATCATTTTTACAATGCCAAGGATTCTTGTCAAAACAAGCTATTTGTCAGAGTTCTAATTATATATTTAAGCATATATGCACACACACATTGTTTATATTACAATATTCAAAACTTCTGAGGAAGGATTCCCTTTTTGCTTTGCTTTTATTTTTTCATGTGCTGAAACTAAAATTTTCACTTGCTACAGCTGCAAGAATGATGGCCAATGTGTACCAGGGCTCCCTATGTGCCAGAAATGGGGTGCATGTTGTATGTAACATGAGGCATTCCATCTTGGCCATTCCAGAAAACCCACAAGTATCACACCCATTTCACAGGTTGGAAAACTGAGGCCCTGAAAGTCAAGTTGCTTTTCTAACATTGTCCAGCTTGTAAAGTGGTGGATTCAGAATCTGAACCCATGTTTGCTTGATTCCAAAGCTCAAATTCTCAACATGTGCTAACAGAAGCAAGAACAGAAGACAGAGAAACAGAAGGGAAGGGAGATGAATGATACAGAGTTTGGTTAATGGAATAAGATTTCCAATTAAAAAAAAAAAACATGAACAAGGGCTGTATTTTCTCACACCTGGGAAACATTGGTATTTTGTTTTAAACAAAAATTAGATCATGTCATTCATCTGCATGAAACCATCCAAAGAAATCCCCACCACAATTTAAATCAAATCCAAAAAAAAAAAAAAAAAAAACAGACCCCAAATAAATAAATCCAAACTCTTTACCAGGGACTGTAACAGCGTTTTTCAACCTTTTTTATCTTAATGACACACTTGAACCTATAGTTAAACTTCAGTGGAATCAGCGGAACTCTTATGTTGATCAGAAAAAAAAAAAAGAGTAAAAAAAGAATATATTGCTTTGAACTGCTTTTGAAAATAATTTAATTAACGATCTTTAAAAATTTCTGATGCACACCCAGGATCCTTTCACAGCACATCAGCATGCCACAGCACCCAGGTTGAAAATCGTATCTCTAGCACCTATGCCGCCCACAGGCCACGAGCTGATTTTGTGAGGACATTTTTTGTTTATCTCTGTTCAGACATCAGGAAAAGTATGGATGGACCTTTTGTGCTAATGAGCTTTTGTTAGTGTCTGTGTATTTAATGCCTGGCCCAAGGCAACGCTAATTTGTCCAATGAGAAAAAATAAAATGTTGGACACCCACCTAGAACTGGACCCTCCATTCACACTTGCTCATCCTCACGCTCTCGGTACGCCAGCCTGTTTCCTCCTGAAGCCCTTTGTCCTGGTCATTCTTTCCACCTGGGAATGCTGTCCCTGAGATCTGGCCACAGCCACCTCCAGCCTCAGGTCAGGTCGGGCCTTCCCTGATATCCCGAGCTGAAGTCACCTCTCCTGGTCACCCCCACTCACTCTCTGGGATCTGCAGGACATTGGTCACTGTCCCAAGTAATCTCATTAATTCCTTGTTTACTTGTTTCCTCTGCACTGTTTGTCTATAAGCCTCAGGAGGTTGGGGGCTTGGGCTGTTCTGATTACAGCTGCGACCCTAGGGCCTCTGACTGTGCCTGGCGGGACCTGGGTGAGGCAGTGCAGCGCATGGGCCCAGCTCAGCAAGCGTCAGCAGGAACACGTTTGTAGTAGAAGTGATAACGCATGGTGCAGGTGGGAGCTCCTTGATTCTGAGAATACATTGTCCACATCTTGCCCGTCCTCAGGGTTAAAGAAGGAAGCAGAAACTATCTTCATAATTTATTCCCAAAGCAAGTGCCCACTTGCGAAAATTATTCCCTATTCAACCATCCTTTGCAGGGTAACACTGGCCCTGTGTCAGTATCCTGAACTGTCAGGATAAAGGGTAGTGTCACACACACTGACTGTAAAGGGAGGTTGCAAAGCTTGCCAAAGATGCAGGAGTCTGTGGGGTCATAATGTTGGTGAGCTGCTCAGCCACACATGTGACCGTGGTTGAATGCGGATCTGGCAAAGTTGGCGCCTGTGGCTCAGTGGGTAGGGCGCCGGCCTCATATGCCGAGGGTGGTGGGTTCAAACCTGACCCCGGAGAAACTGCAACAGAAAAATAGCTGGGTGTTGTGGCGGGCACCTGTAGTCCCAGCTACTCGGGAGGCTGAGGCAGGAGAATCGCCTAAGCCTAGGAGTTGGAGGTTGCTGTGAGCTGTGATGCAACACGGCACTCTACCGAGGGTGATAAAGTGAGACTCTGTCTCTACAAACACACAAGCAAAAGGGTTCACCAAAGAAACCAGGGAAACTAGATGGAGACATAGTAAGGTCTTCAAAAGAGGATTATATTTGAATATCAAAAGAAAACCGACCTCACAAAGTTATGCAAAAATGACCCTTTTATGCAAGAGTCAAATGAGAGTTCAACCAACTGCGGCGTTCTGTGTAGTGTAAATGCATTTGCTGTTTTAAAGGTCACCGAATTAGGGTACGCCTGCAGATATTTGTGGCCTGGAAGAGGACATGAGATCTGAAAATTATACGGAATGATAGCATTTCATGCTTTTCATCGCATTATTAAAAAGCCAGAATGTCTTCACCAAGAAACTGCAGCATAAAAATAAAAGCAAGGAATGAGTTGTGAGTGCATTGTGGAAGAATTATTGGCTATCACCTTCTCACAACATGTCTGGACATTCAGTGATGAAAATGTTGAATTCATACGGAATGCAGGCAAACCTCAAGCCTTGGAGAAAGCACCCCCTACAGGGGGATGATGACAATGACACATGATTTCCACTCTTCTCTTTACTCACATCTTCCTTCTCATTCACATGCCTACAAAAATCTGGAACATACAAAGTTAATTCAAAAGCTAAACCAGCCTATGCTCCAACACGTGGGCCAATATTATCCTTCACAGGCACATCAGATGTTTGACTTGGTCTTTTTTCCTAAATTGAATAATAATACACATGTAGCACGTGCTTGCTACCAAAATGATTCATTTCTCTTTTGTATTGTATTTGTCAATGTTGTTTTTGGAAGACCCGGTCAGGTTGGAACCCGCCAGCTCCGGTGTTTGTGGCCAGCGCCCTAACCACTGAGTATGGGCGTCGAGTTGATTGACCTCTCCTGATTTTGTTTCCCTTCCTGTCTCTAGCCTCCGGCCTCATTTGCAGAGGGATGTGGCTTCTCAAGCTTTGTGTACGCACACACAGACACACACCAGCCTTCCAGGTACGCCTCGCAATGGTTGTGTTTGTTGTTGTTGGTTTCTATAAACATCGGATCACACGGGAAATATTTTTTGATTGCTTTTATGCAGTATAGTTGCTCCTTACAGTCACCATATACAAATCTGTCTTATCTTTTTCAATAGCTGCCTAACATTCCTTAGTTTGGATAGACGAGAAGATATTTAAATCATCGTCTAGCTGGTGAAAATTTGGGTAGTTTCCATGGTTCTGTCCATTTTCCACTACAAACATCACTAGAGGAAATTTTCATGGCCCAAAAGTCCTAGATTGGAGGCTGGGCACAGGGGTTCCTGCCTGTAATCCTGGCACTCCGGGTGGGTCGATTGCCTGACCTCATGAGTTTGAGACCAGCCTGAGCCAGAGCAAGACCCCATCTCTAAAAATAGCTAGGCCTTGTGGCAGGTGCCTGTAGTCCCAGTTACCTGGAAGACTGAGGCAAGAGAATCTCTTGAGCCTAAGAGTGCAAGGTTGCTGTGAGCTATGACTCCACAGCACTCTACTGAGGGTGACAAAGTAAGACTTGGTCTCAAAAGAAAAAAAAAATCCTAAATTGGTGGTCTGTTTCAATAAAATAGAGGCACAGATGCAGACCTGTGTATCCAAATTAATGTGCATTCAATTTTTAAAAAATAGACACTACCAGATTATTTTCCAAAAAAGGCCGCAGAGATTCACATTTCCAGTAACAATCTGATGGGGTCTCTCCTTCCGCCCCCAAGGGTCGAGGTGGACGCACCACGAAGAACTGAGCGGTAGGCAGAATTCAGCCCCCATTAGGGAGGGTAGCACGTTATTTAGTTAGTCCTGCAGCGGTGGAGCCCAGAGCAAGCGTTGGAGATGGGGGCAGGTGGAGTTCACCACACAAACTGCCCAAGGGCGAGTGTATTAGTTTAGGACTGGGGGTGGGGGTGGGGAGCCAGGAAACAATAACACTTAGAAAGATGCTGAACTTCCTCAGTCCCTGGGCAAGGGCAATCAAAACCACAACAGGACACCACTTCTCACCCCCTGGATGGGTGTCGGGGACAGGCAAGAACCAGCTGGTGAGGATGAGGAAAAACTGGAAGCTTCACACTGCTGGTGGGGATGTAAAGCGGCCAAGTTGCTTTGGAAAGCAGGTTAGCAGTTCTCAAAAAGTTAATCACAGAGGTACCGGGTCACCCGGCAAGTCTATTCCTAGGTTCATGCCCAAGAACATAAAAAGATATGTTCATATAAAAGCTTGTACACACAGGCTCACAGCGGCATTTTCATAGAAGCTGAGAAGTGAAAACAACCCAAACACCAGATGAATGGGCGAACGGAATGTGGCACATCCATACGATAAAGTGTTATTAATGCTTAGCCGTCAAAAGAAATAAATCCTCACACGTGTTTCAAACTATGCCAGGAGCGAAGCCAAACACCAAAGAGAACATGGTGGAGGGTCCTTGTTCCACAGTCAGAACAGGCAAGTTTATAGAGACGGAAAAGAGATGAGCCATTTGCCAGGGGCTGGGCCCGGGTGGCATCCATTTTTGGAGGGATGAGAATGTTCTGGAGTTAGAGGTGGGGACGGTTGTGCTCTCTTGTGACTAGACACCGAATTGTACACTTTGAAAGATGAATTTATGGTATGTGAATATTTTAATTTTTCAAAGAAGACATGCTATAAATGAAGTTCGACGTGGTGCAGAGGCAGGAGGCAGGGAATAAGTAACTAACAAGCAAGAGTGATGAGTTCACCGAAGGAATGAGCTGGCGTTTCAACCCCTGAAAAGATGTCCACAGGAAAGCAGACA
Organism: Arctocebus calabarensis; assembly: GCA_963573935.1. Lineage (NCBI taxonomy): Eukaryota > Metazoa > Chordata > Mammalia > Primates > Lorisidae > Arctocebus > Arctocebus calabarensis. The sequence goes on along the minus strand of CAUYON010064404.1, from coordinate 7,603 downwards.
AGCACCATGAAAGGCCAAGGGCACTTGACCTTCCACCTATCAAACTGGTGACAAGGGAAGCACGTGCTCACTGCAGTGAGGAGGAAGTACAGGGTGGGGCCGCAGCGACATCATTGGTCAGAGTGTGACTTTCCGGCACCCTTGGAGAATGACTTAGCGATATCCATCAGTATTTAAAATTTCACAAACACCGAGAAGCTCTAATTTCCACTTCTACAATATGCTCCTATAAATATAATTGCATAGAAGTTCAAAGACACATGTTTTGAACTAGTTGCAGGACTACTGCTATTGTGATAAAAAAAAATCCCAGAAAAGACCTAAACCCTTATCAGTAGGGACCTGGTTAAATAAATGATCGTAGGTCCTGACAGTGAAATAGTTCCCAGGCATTGAAGTTCTCCAAAATGCATAGTAAGAGGAAAAAGCCATGCCTGACAGTATGTGCCGGATGTTCCCACTCGATTTTTAAAAATTGTACTGGGAAGTAGAGGAGAGGATTTATAAATATGCACCCTTGGAATACCTCTGGCCGCAAGAAATTGCCAAGTGTTTGTGTCTAAGGAAGGAAATTTGGGGCAGGGGGCAGGAGCTGGCAGAGTTAGGGTGAGGATTTTTTTCTCCTGTCCTATCTCATCATGTACGTTGTTCAGAATGTGTATTATGTATAAGCATCTCTCCCATCTCCTGCTTTAGAAAAATGTACAAATAATAGAAAGACAAAATAAAAGGAAAGACGGGCACCAGATCCCACAGAGAGTAGGGATTGGAAGCAGACTGAAGGAGTCTTGACCCATTTCCTGCCTTGCCTGGGGCTGGCCCACAGCTTTGCAGGCTCTGACTAGTGAGCTCAGTTCTGTTTGGAGGGGTCGAGAGGCCAGGGGTGTCCTACATGCAGGAGTCAGTAGCCAGAGCCTGAGCCTCTTTGTTAGGTAGAGTCAGAAACTTGAGCTTTTTAAGCCACCTAGAGTTGATATATTTCTCAGAAGTTACTTTTCAAAAAGGCAAATGAATTAACCACACGGCCAGCCTATTGGCTTACAACAAGCTAGGGAGCTGCCACCTCAGGGGGATGTCGGTGAGCCCAGGAGCCAAATGTGCATAGGTGGAGCTGGTTATAGGACCAGCGCTTCACTGCCTCGAGCCGTGATAACTCAGTGAGGAGGATGACTTTTTTAAGCCATCTTTGTTGAGAGATGTGATGTAGGAAAATAAAAAAAAAAAAACTTTACAAAAACAAACAAAAAAAGGCCAGCTGTGGTAGCTCATCCCTGTAATCCCAGCACCCTGGGAGGCTGAGGCAGGTAGATCACTTGAGCTCAGGAGTTTGAGACCAGCCTGAGCAGGTGCAAGACCCCATCTGTACTAAAAATAGAAAAACTAACTGGGCGATGTGACAGCTCTTATAGTCCCAGCTACTTGGGAGGCTGAGGCAGGAGGATCTCTTGAGCCCAAGAGTTAGAGACTGCTGTGAGCTAGGACTCCACAGCCCTGAACCCCCCCGAAACAGAGTGAGACTCTGTCTCAAAAACAAAACAAAACAAAACAAAACAAAACAAAACAAAACAAAACACCAATAATACCAGAGGTCGTCAACTATGAGATCTGCTAATTGTTTGGCCAGTATTGTGTTTAGAATTTTTTAATTGGGAAATTTCATTTGAAAGACCTAAAATCAGGCTGTCATTGAAATATCTTGTCATCGGCTCTGGGTTGGTTTCCCAGCACGCCCTGGACTGCTTTGAACTTGCTGGACCAGGTGAGTTTCTAGTTCCCTGCAACCTCCAGTTGTCACAGAGCCGCAAGTCAGTTATTCCAGGGGCTCCTGTCGTGAGAATCTCCGGGAGGGATTGGGTGGGCAGGTGGCTGGGTCCCACCCCAGGGAGGGGTGTTTCCAGCTGAGGAGGCGTGGGCTGGGGCCACAGAATCTGTATGTCTTACAAGTTCCCAGGGGACAGACACGATGCTGCCGGGGACCAGTGGGTGAATCACTGTTACAAACCACTGCTTTTATTCTCACAAATGGAGTGAGTCTCTGCTTATATTTTCCAGTTCTTGTTACCAGAATTATTTGGGTTCTGACATTTGCCTTGAACATGTCAGATTTCACTCACTAATACAATAAGTTGCTTCTATTGTTAAACTTCCAGAAATATGGAGGGTACCTTAAGATTTTTTTGGTGTCACTGATTATTCTTATTTTTACTAAAGTGTTGATGAAGTTCTTCCCTGTGTGGTAAAAAGGGGAACGAAAAACAGCTAAAATGTCCACTTTAGGATTAGAATTGTAGGCGTGTTTATCCCATTTCAAGATTTGGCTAAAATGCATGTTGGGTGTGGTTCTCATATCTCAGAGAACTGAGATTTGAAATCAGACTGTATGAACTATGAAACAAGATACTCCTCCCACAGTATCACCCATGGTAGGAACAAAAGAAACAGTCCTCAGGGAACTTAGAACAGAAATGTTTTTATTTAAAAATGTAAATAAGGAATCTTCTGAATGTTTTCTAAGCAGTTTTTAATATTGGCCAAACATTAGAAGCTATAAAAAATACTTATGCCCCAGTGACAATTTTGGGGGAAAAAAATAGAAAAAAAAAATGAATGCCTAACATGAGCATAATGGCTGAGTGAATTACTTCAAATACACTGTAGCTGTTGAAATACAATGAACTAAATGTATCCCCATTGGATTAGAGGAATTTTCACACTTTGTTAAGTGATAAATGTGAGATTCAGAAACTTGTTAAAAATGTGATCTCATTTTGACAAAATAAGCAATCATAAAATAATGCTGTGAAGGTATGGGTAGTAAAATGTCTGTATGGAACTCGTTAAAATAAGCTAAAATAAAAATTAGAAGTATCCCTGAGCAGATAAGACCAGTTAGCACATAAAGGACCTAAACCTTGCCTGATTTGCAAACATAAGGGAAATGTAACGAGCTACTTCTCGTAAATGCCCATAGTAAAGAAAAACAGAACTTAAACTCAGCCAAACAGAAACAGCCAACAAATTTAGAATTATATAACCGAGACTTTCCAACAAGACAGACAGCGAGGTAACTGTCATCAATCAAATAATTTCTTTATTTGGCTTCTACATTTTCTCCATAAACACTTGCCTCTGATGCGTCGTCATGGAAACATTAAACCTCTTTCGGTCTGGGGTTCCCCAATCCATGAATTCTTATTTAAATAAACTCTTTTACTTTTTATCGTGCCTCCGATTTTTCTTTTATAAAATATAGAGCGAAAAATAAAGAGAAAACATACGGAGAAAGAAATATTGAGCTGTCCAGTTGGGCATCGTTGAGGGTGAGGACAGATGTGAGATGAGCCAAGGAAAAAAGGGAAAGAACGCTTTCACCAAAACAATAACAGAAAATATGACTGCATTTATTCATTATGTAAATTACAAAATATATGTACAAGTAAAATGAAACAAATTAAAATGCAGACCAGTAGTTGTTTTGGTTATCTACGGCTGTGCAACATGTATCCCCAAAATGAGTAAAATGAGTAACTTAAAACAACAAACTTTTTTTTTTACTGTGACGCAGTTTTACTGTCTTATGAAATAGTTTTTGTTTTGTTTTTATATGAAATAGTTTTGTAAATGCAGTGTACAGTACAATTTTAGTTAAATGGCAGTCAATACATTTTTCTTTCTTGTTTTCTTTTTTTGCAGTTTTTTTTTCGGCAGAGGCTGGGTTTGAAACCACCACCTCTGGTATATGGGGTTGGCACCCTACTCTTTTGAGCCACAGGTGCCACCCAACATGCTTTTCAGCTTCACTACCATAAGCTACCATTTTATCATATTCAAGACTGTCAGTGAATTTAGGCAGAGACACCAGGAACGGCTTATCTCTGCGCCAAGACTTTGGGGGCTGCAGCTGGGGTGCTTTGAAAGGACGGTGAGGTGGTGAGGACGATGGCTCCCTTAGGGATACCTGGCTGGAGACTTAGTTCTGGCTGTGGCTTGTTTCGCTGGGACTTGCCCAGATGGCATCTATTAGCTGGAATGTCCACAATGGCTTTTTTACCCCCTGTTCTGGCTCCTCGATGGAGATTTCTGGAATAGTTGGGGACTGGCTAAGCATCTCTTCCTTTCCTTTCTCCTGGATTCTGCCTGTGGCTAGCTTGGGCTGCCTCTTAGAATGGCAGCCTTGGACTGAGAGTCGGACTTCTAACCTTTTGGCTAGCTTCCCTCAGAGCTGGTGCTGCAAGAGACAAAGCAGAGAACTTTGTCCGAACTTAGCCTTGGACACCAGGAGTCGCCCCTCTTACTACCTGCTATCGGGTATATAGAGGACCAGGTCAGATGCACAGGGAGAGGACTCCACAGGGTCGGAATACCAGGAAGCACAAATTACCGGGAGATGGGGGTGTGTTTGCATGTGCCTTTTTTTTTGAAGACTATTAACACAATAATACAATAGGGAATAGATAATTATATTACCCAACAGAAATTCTCTGCTAGACCTTTTTGGTGACAAAAAGCACTAAGAGTTTGAGAGGCATGAAACTTACATGGGGCTCTTGCTCATTCCCATGGAGGACAGCGGGGCAAGGTAGCCTTCGTCCATCAGGAAAGCCAGTTTTCAGAATTCTGTCTTACTACTTTAGGCTAAAAGTGACTGCAAGGTGCAAGGTAGAAAAAGAAGGAAAGGGGGGAGCCTGTGAGGATGGGGTGTCCTGCTGGGTTTCAGGGTGGAGAGCTGAGGCTAAAGCGCTTATCAATGAGATACATAAGCAAGCTGATGGGAAGAGAAAGAGAAGCAGTGTTTAGGACATGAGTTCAATGCCTTGACTGTCTTTTGAGAGGCCTTAGTAAAGATATGAGCTACTTTTTTTTTTTTTTTGCTCAATTATAATAATTCTTTGGAATCAACTCTGGCAGACACCATTGGTTCAATAGCCAATCCACTTCCACTCTGTTCCCCAAACTATATATTTTTCCTTGCTCCTCAGAGGGATGCTTGATTTCCCAGCATCCCACACAGTTAGAAGTGGCCATGGACCTGGCTCTGGACAATGAGATGTGAGGACGCCCGCCTGGGCGCAGGGGCTTCTGGGAAAGAGCGGCCTTTCTTTCCTAATAAAAGGAGAACAGAATAGTGGCTTATCTTGGCCTTTCCCTGTCTGCCTTTGGATCTCATCATGCACAGATAAGGTGTCTGGTTCTGTGACAGTCAACTTGGGAGCAGGAAGAACATAACTGGCTCACTTACTTGGTGTCCTGATGACACTATCAAGCTGCTATACCAAACTTGGACCTCTCACTCGAATTAAGTGATTTGTACTTAGTTTGGGTTGCAGTCCTCACTGCTGAGCACACTGGGAACCAGGAACTTGACCTTCAGCCTGGCTCCTTTGCGAACCTGGGCCTGCGTTCCGCCATCAACTCTGGGACTGTCTCAGGAACAAAGGATGACAAGCACTCTGCTCCTAGGGACTTTTATTTGAATGGTTGACACCCAGATTTAAAAAAAAGATCAACTGGGGAAAACAGTGGATGCTAAAAGGATGAATATTTTTGCTCTCTGTCATACCAGGGAGGTCACCCATATTTCTTCACTGTGTAGCTATGATTTTTAGCACCGGGTCTTCTGTTCCCCTTTGCCCAGGCACCGATTATGGCAAATTCTTCTACTCTCACTTATCTATGTTATCAGCAGGAGCACTTTGCTCAAGTTAGAATTTTCTTTTTTTTTTTTTTGAGACAGAGCCTCAAGCTGTCACCCTGGATAGAGTGCAGTGACATCACAGCTCACAGCAACCTCCAATTCCTGGGCTCAAGTGAGTCTCCTGCCTCCGCCTCCCAAGTAGCTGGGACTACAGGCACCCGCCACAACGCCTGGCCATTTTTTGGTTGCAATTGTAGTTGTTTGGCGGGTAAGGGCTGGATTCTAACCCACCAGCTCAGGTGTACGTGGCTGGCGCCTTAGCCCACTGAGCCACAGGCGCTGAGCCACTTAAGTTAGAATTTTCAATCCAATAAAAGGATTCCACTTAGATCTTTTTTTCTTTTCTTTTTTTTTTAAAGCAAAATTAGACAATTCTTTTTTGGACACAATTGACTAGGAAAAAAAAAGAAAGATATTAATTTTAGAAACTTCTTATCCGGATGAAACAGAGACATTCTTCTCTTTCTGAAAAATGATGTGTCCTGGCAGATAAAGTAGGCCTTTGTCTCTGCCATCCATTAGCAGTGAGTACAGAGCCTTTTTTTTTTTCTTTAAAGAGGGGACTAATGTAATAAATCTGCTAAAAAGAAATTGAAGAAGGGCGGAAAATGAGGCATTGTTTTCAAAGATCTGTGATTTTTAGGCGTAAATACACAGGTGGGAACATCTGGCCAGGCCATTAATCAGGGAAAGGGGAGCATCACAGCAGACTTTGCTTACAGTTCTGTCCTGACTCCTTTTATCCTCTTTATCCGGTGCCAGCTGCTGTTTTCATAACTCCCCACAAGGTTCATACTATTACGCCAATTTTACAGGTAAGTCTGAGAATACAAGATTTTTGCCAAGGTTATATAGCCAGGGAGTGGCAAAGCCAGGACCTGTGCACAGGGCTGTTAGACACCAATGCTTAAGCCTGCATACACTAGTTTCCTATGACCGTGTAACAAATTAACGAAAAGGCCAAAAATAACACAAATATCTACAGTTTTGAAGGTTGTTAAGTCAAAAATGGGTCAGCTTCTGGAAGCTCTAGGGGAGAGTCTGCATCCTTGGCTTTACCTGTATCTGGGGCTGCCTGCATTCCTTGGCTTATAGCCTCCCCCTGTTTAAGGCCAGCAGGACAGTCTCTCCCTCTGTCGGTGCCACTGTGGTTGCCGGCGCCGCATGCAGAACACAACCAGGGCATGGATTGAAAGTACCCGCTGGCAAGAGGTGAGGCTCCCCACCGGTACAGGAGAGCCCCGAGTAACCTCTGCTGTGGCCTTTTATTGAAACAATAAACAACAGGTGTGGGGGCCCATGTACAAGGACTAGGTGCTTAAGGATCGCTACATGCTCTTTCTCCAAGGGCGCAACTCCCACAATGATGCTCCACACATGTTCAAAGTCCAACACCTGCTTACTAAAGAGTGACCCATCTTATCTCGTTAGAGAGCTAAGTTGCTTGAGGCTTGTCTTCAGGCTGCAAACCATCTCCCTCCATGCTGGCCAGGAGATTGTCCCGTACCCAGAGCCTCCCTCAAGAACTGGTGACTGGGCAGCACCTGTGGCTCAGTGGGTAGGGTGCTGGCCCCATATACCAAGGGTGATGGGTTCGAACCCGGCCCTGGCCAGCTAAAACAGCAGTGGTAACTGCAACAAAAATAGCCAGGTGTTGTGGCGGGTGCCTGTAGTCCCAGCTACTGGGGAGGCTGAGGCAAGAGAATCGCTTAAGCCCAGGAGTTGGAGGTTGCTGTGAGCTGTGATGCCATAGCACTCCACTGAGGGCTAAAAAAATAAAAAAACAAACAAGAACCGATGACTGTTCCTGTAAGCGTCATGCTCAGCCTCCCATTTCTGTCTCTCCCGTCTGCTGCCATTGTCACATGTTCTTTTACTACTGTGACCTTCCTGCCTTCGTCTCTGAAA
>CAUYON010064401.1:0-14898 GCA_963573935.1 Arctocebus calabarensis | reverse complement strand
GGGTGTGCCATATACCCCTACATTGTGCCCATTCATTGGGAGAAACCCCAAGCCCCCCTCCTCTACCTCTCTTCCCTTCTTCTTGGGCCATAGCCTTATATGAAAGCTATAAATTGATTTCATAGTAGGGCTGAGTACATTGGATACTTTTCTTCCATTCTTGAGATACTTTGCTAAGGAGAATATGTTCCAGCTCCATCCATGTAAACGTGAAGGAGGTAAAGTCTCCATCTTTAAGGCTGCATAGTATTCCATGGTATACATGTACCACAATTTATTAATCCGTTTGTAGGTCGATGGACACTTGGGCTTCTTCCATGACTTAGCAATTATGAATTGGGCTGCAATAAACATTCTGGTACAAATATCTTTGTTACAATGTGAGTTTTGGTCTTCTGGATATATACTTAGTAAAGGAATTATAGGATCGAACAGCAGGTCTATTTTTAGATCCCTAAATGTTCTCAACGTGCCCGACCTCATCTGAGCTTTCTGTACTTTCATTAGATCCACAAAGGATCAAATGCGTTGTACTGTGGAAAAGAAATCCACTTACTTGTGAGCAGGCTGTGTTGTGAGTGTATGTACACATAATGTGAGTTTTCTATAATATAAACCAACGCACCACCTTCTTGTTTCCTTGAACTCACTGCATGAGTTACTCGGCATGTGTCCTGAGTTAGAGGTTGACTATCCTTTCCTTTCTCCTCATCTAGTGTGACTGAAATCCACGAATCACAGAGAGTCCCAGGCCGAGATGATGCTTTTTCTGGCCCTTTACTTAGTGCGTATGCTTTTTCTGACCCATCTAGAGATCCCATTGTGTTCCTGACCCAAAGTGGGAATTGTCTAGTGCATCCCTGCTGTAGATTTATTTCCTCATATTTCTGGAACACCTGCTGTAGCCTCATTCACAGGAGATGCTCTTAAGGAAAGGAGGTTTCAGCAAAAGCCCTTGCATATGACCTGTCTCACGTGAAAGACTTCAGTGAATATTTTCTGATGCATTCCTTGGGGTTTCTCCATCCCTGCTACCTTCTCTCCCTCTTACTTTGCTTTGTCCTTGGATAGAGTTGAGGAAGCCAGAAGAGTTCAGCCACCACAGTCAATATAGAGGTTATCACCTGGAGTGTGCTTTTCAAACTGACTGTTGTGGGTATCGTCTTACAAGGCAGATACTGATTCAGGCACTTTGGGGATTGGGACTGCGATTCTGCATTCTCAGAGTTCCTAGGTGATGTGGTTGCTGCTGGTCTATGAACCACTTTTTACCAACCAACAAGTTAGAGAACCGTCTGTCAAAGATGCATAGATGAAAGAAGCTGGATGTAGGCATGGTAGGAGGGGCAAACGGGAGGTGTGAGTGTGCACTTACACACACATGCATACGCTTGGTCAGGTGTGGCTTCCCTCTGCTCCAGCCTCTGAATCCCATCTTAAAAGAAAACCATTTTCTAAGTTTTCCAAATTGCCAAGACTGTCATAAATTTGGGATTTATTATGCCCTAAACTGTGTCTTTAAAATCAGAGGAATTAACCTAAGCCATTTAAAAAATGCAAATAAAAACAATAAGAGAATCAAAAAGTTGGCTGATCTGAAAATATTGTTGTAATTATATAGAGGAAGAATGGTTGATTGCAATGCTCATTAAAGCATCAATAATCAATAGATTGCTGCAGTTGCACCATAATAGAGAAATGATTAAGAGATATTTTAAAAATAGATTAATGAGGGAGATGGGGGTTGAAATGTGTTAGATGAAATGAAAAGACATTAACGAAGGAAGTGTTACTAAGTTCAACACATGGAGGATGAACTTGTGATGAATAGGGACCTCCTCATGAAAATTGATCTGCCAGAGTGGTAATTTTCATGGAAATACATTAAAATTTTGTGTAGAATATAATTTCTCTAGATACATTGTCTGCATCTCATGAATCCTTTCTCATCTTCCTAGAACTAAGTATTCGCCATTACTTACTACAACATGTCAAAAAGTTTCCCTGCATATTTACCAGAAATATCATACCTTATATTTTGTATGACTCAAATGTTTAATTGTACAAATAGAAGAGATAGAAGTAATGCATGTAATTCTTAGCATCACTTTCTTAGTTCCTATGAGGAACTTGTCCCTGAGCACTATGATATATGGAAATTGTTTATATGAATTAAAGTAGTGAAGGATATGAATAACAGGGTCTTTGCCGAGAGCTTAATTAGAGTTATGAAGCTCTGGTACAAATTATGAGGTCTCTCCTGCAGAGAATTAAAAGGAATGGGTGGCAACAGTTTTCATGCAGCTGGTAAACTGAGCAATAACTGATCATCCTCCAAATGTAGAGAGAAAGATTCACAAGGGTAGGCACAAAGGTCCTGGGGTATAAATGAGGAAAGAAGGGGAAAAGGTTAGTGGGAAAGTTCATGGATAACTTAAGGGAGTTATCCAAGAATCAGGGTTGTGACAAACTGCTTGGAAATAAACTAGATGGAACTGTAACTGGGGTGAGGTTCTCAGCCTTAGCTTCAGTTGAGCTCTACTGCTTTGGAGACATCTAGCATGTTTGGGGAACATAATTATTCCAAGGGCCAAATACTAATAATTGAGATAGTTAAAGCTAAAGAGCCATAATAGCATTGGCAGAAGCATAGGGTAGTGACCAGATGTTAGAAGAATTGAGCCAACTGATAAGTGTAAGGTAATGGTGGCTCTTCTCTGTATGACAATTCAAGGGCAAAGGCTCCTTCCACTGCCTGACTTTGCCTTCCACTGGGAAAGGAAAGGACAATATGGAAAACAAAAACAAAACCACACCCACTTTTAAAAATCTTTGGTCCAAAAGAGGCACATGTATCTTTTGCTATCATCTACTGGGCAGCTAGTCACATGGCTACTAGTCACATGGAGGCCTAAAAAGTATAGTCCCTGGCTGGGTCACTGGAAGGGGGAATGGATCTTGAAAGGGAGCCTGCCATCTCTGCTCAAATACCTGTGTGCCACAAGGTGTAAGTGAGAGACATGTTCTTTTTCATACGTGGAACTGAGTGGCTTCTGTCTCATGAAGACCCCTGAGAGTAGAGTAATTCATCAGAACTTTGGGGTTGCCAGGCCATTAATATTGGTGACAGTGCCTGCTTAGAAGTAAACCATGTAATGGAGGCACAGGCACCCAAGGAAGCACAATACCATAGTAACTCTTATCAGCAACAATGAACTGGGTGTGGGAGGAGCACAGCTTGGATGCAAGATGAAATGATGGGTTCCAGAGAGAGAAGCCCCAGGGACAAGGAAGTGAGAAAATAATCACTGCCTGCACTCAGGCATTCCTAAAAGAGGGGGCTAGGAGGGAAATTAGGTACAAAAGCATTAATTGCATAGAGAATGCTTAGGGATCATAGTTTGGGAAGCAATTTCTTTCTTTTTTGCAGTTTTTGGCCGGGGCTGGGTTTGAACCCGTCACCTTCAGCATATGGGGCCGGTGCCCTACCCCATTGAGCCATAGGTGCCGCCCGGGAAGCAATTTCAAATATGAGTATTTTAAGACTTTTGTCAAGAGCATCCATGATAGGCTGTATATAATTTCTTGGGGTTATGATTAAAGGGTGAAAATATCTTTTGTGTAGGTAGGTAGGCAAGTAAGTAGATACATATGGATAGATTTGCAAATAGTAAGTTTGTTTAAAATCAGTGACCATATCATAGTGACCCTTTGTGTGTGCTTTTCGATGATACTGAGGAACAGGTTACAGTCCTCCCTGATCTACAAAAACAATGTGCTGATCATTTCCAAAGGTAAGGGCCTTCTCAGAATGAAGGGATAAGCAGTGACAAGGGCACTAAGTTCCTAGTATTTTTTAGGAGTGAGGAATGGTCTCAACTCTTAGTGGCCCAAAGGACCTGGTCTCCACTTTGATCAACTTTGCTGTTTTGGTGCATGGATGAGTGCTATATCTGCAGTGTCTAAGACACATGCACATTGCAAAGAATACATGAGGACAGTGACTTATCTGTAATAGTCTCCTAGGTTCCATTTGTTTCTCATTTGCAGGGGCAGTGAAATATGCCAAGCATTTTAGTCAATCAATTCCACCCTTACCAAAGTTGGTGAAAGTAGTTATTAACTTATCAACTGTATGGTTGAGTACACCGAGCTTCCGCAAATTGAAGTAAGATCACATAGGTGATAAGGAGGTAGTGAAGAGATTTGAAACTACCTCCTATTGTTTATTTCTAAAGCCCAATATCAACTTGAGATTATAGACATGGGGTTCTTACATAAATATGTATGTATTCCCAGCTCTATGACTGGCACATATGAGGAACCTATCCTAACAAAAGATTGCTAAACTTGTTATTTATTTATGCTGTCCAAAAGTAGGAAGAAAATACAGTAGAACTTGTCTAACTGGACTATAACAAACTGGTCAATATATGGAGGTGGGCAACATAACAAACTTCCATTAAGTAAATGTGTGTATCTGGTCTATGAAAATTAGTTCAATGTAAGGAGGTGGTCAATGCAGGAAGTTGGTCAGCTATGGAGGTTCTACTATATACTCATTTGTAGATCATTATAGCAAATCTTATTAATTTAATTCTATATAATAAAAGTCCTAAATATTTAGTAAATAGCAATGTTTATAAAATTTAGTGGAAAATTAATTTATTGGAACAAATATCCTCCAATGGAAATTTGGATGACATTAATGAGTTAATATATACATTTCCATTAGTGCTTAATGTACCAAGGATTCAGCTTATCTTACAGATTACCTAAGGAATTTGAATATTTTATAAAGATTCTGTTAAAAAAAAAAACCTTAGTTATTGTCTCTATCATCTCAGATGGACACCTGCCTCTCAAAATATATTTGGAATGTACGTTTTCACTTGTTTAGTTAACTAACACTGTAGTAACCAGGCATTCTCCTGTATAGTCCCTGTAAGTCCACAGCAACTTTTATCACTTATACTAAAATAAAACAAAAAGAGGTAGTTAAACAAAATGAGTTAACTTTCCTAAAAGTGTATTTTTATACAACATTAACTACAGACATGGAAAATACGTGTATTTTTGTTGGAAATAAATGCTTCTGTGTGATCTTTCATTTTGATAAAGTCAAAACACTATCTTGTTAATAACTACTACATTAATTTTGCAGCAAATTACAATAAGACCATACCATATAGTTGTGCCATTCAGATGACATTTATGAAATGCTCTAATTTAACAGGGTGACATATATTACATGCATCTTTTACAAGTTATAGCTTATAATCTCTAAGCGAAATAGATCTAAACCAGACTAAAAAGAAAAAAATGATACAATATGAAATTACACCCCTTTGAGAACTAGAAAGACTATAATTACATTTCTTTCTCTTAAAACCTTTCAAGTATGTAACTATTGCTGGGAACAGCAGTATGTGGGAAACCTCTTTACATGTTTTCCTTCTCGAGCACTCAAAGATTGAGAAAAAAAAATGTATTGTGTCTCTACGCTGACTTTATTTGAGCATGCTTCCCAATTTTATATTTTTGCACACTTCCTAGAGATTATGGTGGGGAAGTTTAGAAAGCAGTTCCTTGGAAATGGCTTTTGGAGGAGGAGGGGAGCTATAAGTATATACCAGCCTGATAAATGATAGGCATTGTAGAATAGAAAAGAAAAGACATCTTGGTTTTACACCAATGTGAAAGCTTTTCTTCTCAAATGAATATTTTCGACAGCTGAGCAAGATGATGAACAGCAGCATCGCAAAATCCTTAAATGGAAACAAGTAGTATGATGTACATTATTCACCTGGCATCCTCCAATCATGACATTTAGATGTGGCAGAATCTACTGCAGATTCATTTATTTATTTTTGAAGTGGAATGAGGACCTTACAAAGGTAGCCTGTAACATGAATGTGGACTTCTCTTCTCTGGAGAGACAGAAGCTTAAGGAAGGAAGTCACCGTTTCTATGCTAGTGAGCATCTCAGGACCGCATGAGTAAGCTCCTAATAGGTACCACATACTGTGTAAATATGGAAAGATGTATTTTTCCTTGTAAGCACCAGCAGTGCTGCAAATAATTAGATATTTCATAAATGCCTTTTAAAAAGATATTGCTGAAACCAGTCTATTTATAGGATTTATATTCAGATGCTTGGTAGTCAAAATACTCCAATACTGGCTCAGTTTGGAAAGGTTGTGTTTCTTTGATGCTCAGTGGTAGGCCCACGTTTGATGAGAGGCCTGGCTCATAAGTTAGGTGAAAATAGAGTAAGACAGATAGGCCTTTGACACAGTGCAGAGGCTGGATAGGTAACAGCATTATGGCAATAGTCCCAAGTGTCAGCAGGCCCAAGACTTACCGACAGAACATTTTAAAAATGAAGATTCCTGGTCTTCACCTTTATGGACTTTTAATTCTTTAGATTGGGGATATTTGGTTGTACTCAATCGAAAGACTCAATTTCAGAAAACACTAAACATATGTTGAATGTAGATTTGTATATACAAAATTTTTCGTATTTAGACGTGGCATGTATGTTTAAGCCAAAAATTTCAGAAATAATGATTGTGGAGTTTTTTTTTCAAGTTGGAGAAGAACTTGGGGCAAATATTCCTTAAAAGGCTATTTCAGGAGTCATAAGTAACTCTACAAAAAGTGAGTAGAAATTGTGGTTTTCATAACATTTGTATTTGAGAGTATCTCCTAGACATATTTCAGTTGTTTTAGTGATAAGTTTTTTAGTAATTCACTTAGTCACTAAACATATATGATGGAGTGCTATCACGTGCCAGGAGCCATGTTAGTCACATTGTATGTCATAGTGGATAAATGAAATAGGAATTATTAAATTTAACCTCAAACTATGTCATTTACATTGTTATTTTTATGTGAACTAAGGCTTTAATTTTTTTCTTGCCAGTGATAAGCCCATCCTAACTTCCGAATTTCTAATGTTAAGGATAACCTATTCTAACACTCGCTTCTGCCCACCCACTCTTGGGGGTCTCTCCCCAGTGTGGACAGTGTGTGCTGGTCCAGGAGTTCCGGGCAGCAAGATTGCTCCAGTCTCTTCAGCTTCCACTGCAGAACTCTGGCGATCATTTGCTATTGAGTCAGCAAAACCACTCCAATTTTCAGTGGACCAGTCTTAGATTGGCACTTGGGGTTGCCCAGTTTTTTGGTCTTTCTAAATCAGATGTCCTTTTCCTTCTCTGTGCTTTTTCTCACATGGGCACTTTCACCATGCAGGTCTCATGACGCTGATGGTTTTCCCCCGCTTGCTTCTCCTTGGGGGTTCCTGGGGATAGCTGGTCACCTAGTTTTGTTATAAATATTATTTATGACTTTTTTTTGCTCTTAGTTTGATTAGCTTTTATAGTGGGGTTTAGAAACCCCCCGACCATATAACCATTGATCCTGAGACCCCTTGCCTTTTACTGCCTAACTTAAACTGAACATTTAGAATATGAGAAAAAATTCCCTGCAAGCTCATAGTGTTTTTTGGTTGATTGTCTTTCTATGTTATGGCATCTATTTCTCCCTCTTACTCAACTTACTTCACCCTTCAAAGTCTGTTCTTTCTTTCCCTTTTCACCTCGTCACTACAATTTCAACCATACTTTCCCATACCCACCCCAGCTTGCTCTCTCTGAGAGTTTAAGTCTCTTGTGGATCTGAGAGGAAAGGCACTAAAGATGAGTCGAGATGAATAGAAATGACTGGATTCCACAGCGGCTGCCAGGCATTGGAGGGAAACTGTTTACTGAGTCAGAAGACTGATAATGAGAAAGAAAAGGACAGCAAACCAAATACAAAATTAGTAGAAGAAAGGAAATAATTTTAAAAAGGAGGAAATCAGTTAATCAGAAACTGGACAAACTATAGTGAAAATGAATAAAGTTGATAGTTTGAAAAGAGCATCAAGTTAATGAATAGATTAATGCAAAAAAAACCCAGAAAATTACCAGCATTAGAAATTTTTTAAAAAGGGACATCACTGAGTATGGATCACGGAACTGGGACTTGGTTAGGGCACACGGGAGCTATTGGATATTGTTGTGTCCTGGGGTGAAACCGTGGAGTACCATGGGAGAGGGTAGTGTGGAGGAGTATTGTGTCATAAACCTTGCTTAGAATTGCTGGTACTAGGTGTGGATAAAAAGCAAAACAACTTTTGCTCATTTTATTATTGATTGTATTTTTTTGAGCACCCCTTTTCTGCACCCAAGTGTTCCCCTCTCAAGAACTCACCTTTAGAATGGCATGGAGTCATCATCAGATGGAAATTAATCTGCTAGACTCACTGAAATCATTTTGTAGATAATTTGGGGGTAATGACGGCAATTCTGAAGGAAGAAGAGGTAAAAACAGCGAGGAATTGCCAGAGGAGTGTAACCTTATAAAATTCAGGGTGCATGCCTTGTCGGATGTGTACGACACATGAATGAACGAGTTCTCTGCAAGGAAGAAAAGAAGTTAAAGCATTTCTATAAAAGACAAGTCTATGGCATTCTTTATAAAAGAATAGAACATTCTGAAGATTGTGGATACAGATTAAACAAATTCTTTTTTGTCTAAATTTGCATTTCTTTTCTGTTCAAAGAAAACCCTCCAAATCTGATTTAATTTCCAGGACAGACTTCTTATTCTTAAATTTCTGAGTTTGCTTTTCAAATTCTTTCATTGGCAACATCAACATTACGTCATTGGCTTTTAGTGAGTTACATGAGAAGATACATGTACACAGAACATTAGATTTTCACTACCACTAGCCAAATGAGTTCACAGAAAGATATATATTTATATTTCTGAGGTTTTTTAAAAGTGTTGCTTTAAATTACCTAAAATGTAGTGACTATAAAATAGAGAACTCCTGAATAAAACTGTGTTCACCTGATTTAGTACTCTTGAAATCATGATTCATATTTTCTTTCTTTCTTTTTTTTTTTGAGACAGAGCCTCAAGCTATCACCCTGGATAGAGTGCTCTGGCATCACAGCTCACAGCAACCTCGAATTCCTGGACTCAAGCGAGTCTCTTGCCTCTGCCTCCCAAGTAGCTGGGACCACAGGCTTCCTCCACAACGCCCGGCCATTTTTTGGTTGCAACGTCATTGTTGTTTGGTGGGCCCGGGCTGGATTCGAACCTGCCAGCTCAGATATACATGGCTGGCACCTTAGCCTGTTGAGCTGATTCATATTTTCTTTAAACACAAAAGGACTCTTTTCGCATACACATAAGAAATCATATATACATTATTTGATATCTTGAATTCACCCTGATAGAATTCTGTCTCTTCATAAGGTGAAGAAAGTTGATTAGGGTATTTATTGCAGGATCTTAACCTTTTCTATTGTTACTAATATTCCTGCCAAATTCTTTGTGACAGTTGTCACCTAGTTGATGGCATGAATGCAGCATTGCTATGTACCCTGCATTAGCAGGCTTTTCCTGCATGGCCCGAAGTGGAGATGACCTGGCCGTGATCACAAGGCAATAAGCAGCGTCCATCTGCGGGCATTAGTGCTACTGAATTTTTTTTTTAATTCAGGTCAATGTGAGGGTACAGACAACTAGGTTGTTAGTATTTGCATTTGTTAAGTGCAGTCCTTCCTGTTCCTGTGCCATATACCTTTACAGTGTGCCCATTGGTGGGAGCTCACCAACCTCCTCCTCCCCCAAACTTGGACTGAGTTTTTTTCTTATGAGGGCATGTCTATTGAGAGAAATTCATGAGAAAACAAACTCTGTCACTGATTCCTCACTGGATTTTCAGCACCTATGCCTCAGCCTTCACCTTCACGCTCCTTTTGCTAGTAATAGAGTTGTAGTTTATAAGCAGAGTGAATTTAGCATAGTGGTTTGCGGCCTGAATTTGGGACTTAGGCCACTTAATAACCGTCCAGACTTCAGTAAGTAACTTGCTGTTTCTAATGTCTACTTTCTTCTGTGAAATGAAGACTTACACATTTCACAAATGGGAAGATGACCCAGTCCTGCCACAGTGCAGCTTACATTGTAATGTGATTTGGGGGGGAATTTCTAAATAAGACCTATAAAAATAAATAGCTCTATTTGCCAAGTCAAGTGCTATAGAAGAAACGGGATAAAGTAAAGGCCTCAGGAGTAGCACTTTAAGGAAGGGAATTGCAATTTTAGCGCTGTAGTCAAGGCTCTCATTGGTATTTTCTTCAAAATATTGAAAGGATGGATTTGACTCCAGACCTGGAGGAGATGAAGGAGTTGGTCAAGCAGAAATCTGGAGGAAGGGGCCCGAGTAGAGGAGCAGCTGATGCCAGCACCGTCAGGTGGGAGCACTGCTCATGCATTCGAGGAACAGAAAAGAGACAATACAGCTAGAGCTTAAAAAGAAAGAAAGAGGGGAGAAGGGACATCTCAAGACACTGGCATCTTTGTGCAGTAAAAGGTTTGTCCCTTTTACTTTAAAAATGCCCTACCCACATCCATCAAGCACCTTAGAAGAGTTGAAAAAAGTTAGACTACTAATAATTGGATGAATAATCTACTCATTATTATATACTGGTGTAAAATACACCGAATAATTCTATATTAATTTTACTAAGCACTTACCAGGATCCAGAGATTATGCTAAACATTTTTACATTAAAAATCTCAGTTAATCCTGACCATGGACCTATATGGGGGGCATTCTTATACGCAGTTAATGGATAAACAAAGACTTAGGTAGATTTCGGTTGTCCACAGTACAAACTCTGGCTGGTAATAAAGGGACAAAGTCCAAATGATTAAGAAATTTACACCCTTTAATTGAAGAGCCACAGGGTCTGACTAAATTAAATTCTAAGGCATAGTAGCATGATGCACGAGTAAGCAGGATTGCAGCCCTGGGGATCTCATTCTCTTTCAGGCGAGGTCACTTACTTTCCCTCTGAGCTTGGGAAAGTCAGTTAATCATTCTACAGGAATTATAATACTTTGCAAGAATTATTAACTCGTAAATAGGAAGGCATGTAAAAGCATAATAGCAGCATGTCTATCACATTGTAAGTCTTCAAGAATGTTGTTAATGTTGTAAGCTGATGGATGCTGGAAGAAAGCAAAGGCTTATTTGAACAACTTTTGTTGAGCATCTACTACATGTGAAGTATACAACCACTTGAATCAGTGGATGATGAACAGGGGCATAGGTTATGGCCCTTTGTCAGCTTATGGTATACTGAGGAGAGGCATTTCAGATGAGCATGTAATAATTATACCAAAAGTTGGACCCTGAGGGATTAAATAATGGAGATAGAAATAAAATGTAAAATAGCTGAGAAGAGACAAGTCCTCTAATTTGAGAACAACTCCATATTGAAAAATGCTAGAAATGGGAAGAAAGCATTCCTGAAGGAAGGTCCTTGGTGCCTGTGACCATTGTTGTTGCAGTTGCATCATTAATGCACGTCTCTGGGCTCCAGCATTCCTTTCAATATGCAGATATGCTATTGCTTCCATTTAAAAACTCTCTTGATCATAATTCCTTCCCTGTATCATCTCATTTCTTTGTTCTCCATTTCAGCAAAACTCCTTGAAAGACTTGTCTATTCTCATGCCTCCAAATCCTATTCTTCTGTGATCTCTGGGAACTGTTTTTGTCAGGCCTTCACTTTCATCATGACTCTGTAACTTCCCTTTTAAGGTCTCCAAGGACCTCTGTCTTTTAAAATCCAAGGTAAATCCTCAGCCTTCATTGTACTTGACATATCAGCAGCTTCTGACACAGTTGATCATCCCTTTTCCATTGGGTTCCAGCCCTCCACATTCTCCCTTTTCTTCTTCAATCCCTGGCTATTCCTCCTGTCCCCCTTGGTGCTCTCTCCTCCTATCCCTGACCACGTACAATTGGGATGTTCCAGAACTCTTTGCGGGTCTGTCCTCTAGCTACACTCACTCCCTTGGTGATATATAATTCAGATATCAGCTATACAAAGACAATACTCAAGCAAATTCCACTCTGATATTTCCAGTTGAGTACTTGATATGTAGTAAATATCTTAAAGTGTCCCAAGCTGATTTGATTCATCCAAAGGCTTTCCTATCATAGTTAATGGCATCTGTGTTCTTCCAGCTGAGCAAACTAAAAGCTGTATCATCTTCAAATTCTCTCTCTCTTAGGATCCACATATAATCCATTAGCAAGTCATGATTTTGAAAAATATCCATAATCTTTTGTTCTTCCTAGATTAATTCCTTTTCTTATATACTTTAAGTTATATATCTCTGTTCCCCCCAATGCAGACGTCTCTGCCACATGCTTATCTATATATTATATGTACAGTAGACTCTGTAAGTTGGCCTCTCAAAGGACTGTATCAAACAGGTTAACTTATGGAGATAGTCAACATAATGAGTTAGGTTAACTGTACTGACAAATTCATATACTTTACTTTTGTACACAGTTTTTATTAGAAAATATACAAGCATACAAAATAAAAATACAGTAAAATCATACAGTATCATACCAAATCAACACATTTACTATTTTCTCATTATTAAATCATTTGCTCTAAAAAAATGAGTCAATCTTGTTCTGTTCCTTATTCTAAGTATAAATGGAAGATGCACTCTCAATGCTCACTACATCACTGAACATACCTGGGCATTTTTCCACATCAAATAACTTCAACTGCATTATCAGATGCCTGGCATCCTCTTTCTTGGAGTCTCTGCAATTTCTGTGTCATCCTCACTTGCTGCTTCCACTTCATCACTTTGTTGTTCATGAACTTTTATGCTTGTTTGTACTTCAGTCAATATCACTTAGAAAATTGCTTTTGGGTCAGGTTCATTACAGGTTGCCCCCTTCATCATCTATTGCAGCAAAACCTTAGAAATCTACTACTTTGAGATGGACTGCTTGATGGGGCCAAAACATCATGCACTTGGGTTGTGATGCATCCAACTTTCTTGAAACATGTCTAGATCCTTTCTGCCTGAACTGTATTCTAAGCAGAACTGACTCAGAGGACAGCATCCAGAGTGTTAACTGATGTAGTAGATGAAGTTACTTCCACATGTGGACCACAGGTTTGTGGTTTAGTAATTACCCTCAGGAGGTGCTGGGCATGGTAATGCCTATTAAAAGTTTTGATGATGCCTCATCAAGAGGTTGGATTTTTGAGGTCATGTTTAGAGGTAGAATTTTTAGTTCACCTTTATGAGATGATTTACTTGCAGGTGGCCAGGATACTGTCAGTAGAATAGACTGCTGCTTCTTTTTCATTTTTCAGTTGATACCTCTTACCCCACTACTCAAAGAGGACACCAGTCATCCATGCACCTTTTTTAAAATCTCCAAGTGACAAGGGTGTCTTCAGGTTTCAGGTTCTTGAATGGCCATGGCTTAGCTGATTCACCAATCATTAAGAGCTGTGGTTTCTCTTGGGTTGAGGGAGAAACTCAGAACTATGAGATGTTCTTAGGAAAATTTTCCACTCTTACGCTTGTCACCTTTCATGACAAGGCTCCTGTCAGGCATTGTTTTGAAAAAGAGTCCCTTCTCATCAACATTAAAGATGTCATCATCTTTGAAGCCTCGGACCAAGTCTGGGAACCTTTTGATGAACTCTTCCACAACTTCTATTCAGCTTCACTGGATTCACCATATAAGACTTCTGGGAAATCTCAAGTTACAGTTTAAATATTTTTGAGCCAAATGCTTGATGCTTGGAAATCTGCCACCCTGAATTCCTGTACAAATTTTTTAGCAACTTGATGAATTATCCCCCCAGAGATTCAGGCATTAACTGCCTTCATTCCTTTAAACCAACTTAATGTGGCTCATTGACTTTATTGAAGGAAGTTTTCCTCCTGTTCAACTGTAGGTCTCTGCTTTCCTTATCATTTATCTCCAAGTACTTGTGTTTACATTTTTGAATGTTGCTAACATCAAAATGTTCTGCTGTCTTTGTTTTGCTGCTGCTTTCCAAAAAATGTAGAAAATCAACCTTTTCTTTTAATGTAAACTCTTTGTGTTCTTTCCTTTGGGCTGTAATGTCTCGATTAAGTGTAAAAAAATTTCAGGTATTACATAGCATACCTATAATTCAGATCCTTCACATTAAAAAAATCTTCCACAACATGTGATAAACAGTAGAACATTAGGCCTAATTTAACATGTGATAATAATTTTTTTTATTTTTCTATAATGTTGAAAAAAGAATATATGCTAAAGTAAAAAATAATACATCTAAGGGGAAAAGCCCACACCACCTACTCCTTGGTATAGAGCGGATTCAGCTGGTCAAGTCTTAGAGAGTAAATTAATGTTGTGTGTCACAGTCCAAGTGGTCAAGATACAACTTTCAGAGTTGGTCAATATGTAGAGGTCTGTTATCTAGTGAGTACATGTGGTATATGTCCAGTCTATGAATATCAGATCAGCTTAAGGAAGTGGTCAATGTAGGGAGGTGGTCAACTCTGGAGGTTGTACTATATTATGTGTGTGTGCATATATTCTATATGTACATATATATTCTATACACACATGTATATTCTGAAGTATACCTATTCCATCTATATAGACCCATGTTCTTAGAATTTTTCACCCATTTGACCTTGTATAGACCAATGTCTCTGTGGGTCTCCTACCTACTTCCCAGCGTATGAATTTTTATGTAGTTCTGAATTCTCATCTCCTGGATTCCATTTTTTTTTTTTTTAATTCTTACAATCTGGATTTTATTCAATGAAATAAACACTTAATTACAAACATCTGCTTTAGTCTAAATTCTTTTTTTTTTTTTTTTTATAATTTTATTGAATCATAATTCTGTACATTGGTGCAATCATAGGGCATGATTCATATACATTCAGAAATGTTTTCATCGTACTGTTACAGATAGCCTTCATGGCATTTTCTTGATCACT